>CAUYQG010098577.1:0-84278 GCA_963574415.1 Tarsius wallacei
TACCTGTGATAGCCGGGCTCGGTGACTCAGCCTGTAATCCCGCGCCTTGGGAGGCTGAGGTGAGTGGATTGCCCGAGCCCGCGGGTTCGAGACCCGCCTGGGCAACTTGGCGAGACCTCATCTCTACAATAAATAAAAAATCAGCCGGGCATGGTAGTGCACGCCTGTAGTTCCAGCTACTTGAAAGGCTGAGGCGGAAGTATCGCTGGAGCCCAGCAGGTCGAGGCTGCGGTGGCCAGGAGCGGCCACTGCACTCCAGTCTGGGCGACAGAGTGAGACTCCAACTCAAAAAAAAAAAAAAACCTGTGATAAAGTTTAATTTATAAATTAGGTACAGTCAGAGATTAGTAGCAATAACTAATAATCGACTGGAAGATTTATGATAATGTACTGTAGTAAAAGTTATGTAAACGTGGTCTCTCTGCCTATCTTCAAATATGGTGTAGTTCTGTACTAGGGGTAACTGAGACAGAAAAATTGAAACTGCTGATAGTGAAACCACCCATAAGAGGGGACCACAGTATTTGGGAGCAAATGTTTGAAGCCACATTGTGAAAGTCATTGAGAACCAAGCTGATAAGTTTAGAGTCTCTCTTGTACATGAAGAATTGTCGCTCAAGGTTTTTGAGCCAAAAGTGATGTGAGGAGAGTGACCTTAGTGTGAGGAGCCTGAGAGGGAATTCAATGTGGAGGGAGGGAGCCAGAAAAGGAAGCTTGTGCAGTCATCAAAGCATGTGGTGAGTCTGTGGCAGCAGTAGATGTGATCCAGGCAGTGACTCCACAGAACTTAGGTGTGGTGTCGCTTTCACTATGCATGTTCCTACATGTTCATTTGAGAAGTTGATACTCTTGTTATGGATTTTTTTCTGCTTCTAATAGGTCCAAGGTAGTTTGCTTCAAGAAGTAGCAGAGACACTTTAATAATAATGCTAATGTTTTGTAGCATCAGGTCTAAGGCCAGCATTGTGACAAGCCTTGTGTGTTTGGAAACATGAGTACTGATACTCTGATCTGTCCACCTCTCCACCCTTCTAGGATGCTGACAGACAGCACCAAGAGGTGATTGCCATCTACCGGACACACCTTCTTAGTGCTGCCCAGGTAATGAACTATTTCTCCTTTGAAACGAATATTGTTTTAGCGAAAATATTTTTTATTTTCAGATAAATGTATGTGAAAGTAATTGATGTTTAAAGTAGCTGCACCCCCTATGCTTATTTTAAAATATGCTTATTTAAGATGTCTCTTTTAATCATGGTTTGTGTATCTCCCAGAAGAATTTGCGAGGCTATACGGCAACACGGTGTCTCAAATGTGGTGCTGTCTCAATCTGCTTGTCACTCAAGCTTTAGACAGTTTGGTAACACATGATGGCAGCACACATTAGTGGTGTTGCTCGCTAGAGATCATGCCTTGACATCCACACAAGGCTATGAGCAAGGAAAGGAGAGTGGAAAGGACTTCTTGTTTCTTGTTGGCTCAGGAGTATCTAAATTGTAGAGAATAGTAGCAAACTAAGAAAACGACATGTGGGATGTTTGGAGCATAGAATTGTAATAATTAAAGAAAAATTGATCTGGTAAGAGATAATTGATTATTTATTTAACCTTAAATTCAGTGAAGTTTAGGATTATGAATTCCCTTCTTTAGAGGTATATTAGAAAGGTATTGTTTAAAAAAATCTTTCTAAGTTATGTTTAACATATGAAGGACACTATGCCTAATGCCCTGTGGAAACCCTATAAGCAGCCACTCCAAAATTCGCAGAGTAGCTTCTTCTTTTTCAGGAAGAAGACATATTAAAAGAGACAAATCAGCCGGGCTTGGTGGCTCAGCCTGTAATCCCGCGCCTTGGGAGGCTGAGGTGAGTGGATTGCCCAAGCCCGCGGGTTCGAGACCCGCCTGGGCTACTTGGCAAGACTTCACCTCTACAATAAATCAAAAAATTAGCCGGGCATGGTAGCGCACGCCTGTAGTTCCAGCTACTCGGAAGGCTGAGGCGGAAAGATAGCCGGAGCCCAGCAGGTCGAGGCTGTGGTGGCCGGGAGCGGCCGCTGCACTCCAGTCTGGGCGACAGAGTGAGACTCCAACTCAAAAAACAAAACAAAAAAAAGAGACAAATCTTAGAATGACAGGAGAGAGATCATGGGAATTATTTGGATTTTAGGTGTGTCAAGCCACACAGTAAAAAACAAAACCTGAAGGAAGGAAGGAAAGATGGGTGTTGAGAAAAAGCTTCCAAGAAAGGCCAGTTTCAAAAAGAGAACTAGATAAAATTATAAAAAGAAAGATACTTTATGACATCAAATTCTTAAAATCAACAGGTCTGCCTTTTCCATAGCAGATGGACAGGAAGTCAGGGAAAAGAATGAATGGAGTGATAGAAGACGGTGTCTGCAGCTCCTCTTTTGAGTTTGTTGTGATTTTTTTTAGAGACTATTGAGGGACACTGAAGAGGAAGCGTAGGAGGGAAATAGTAGGAAAGCATAGAATATCTGTGTTGGAGAGGGTGAGGGACTCACTGGTATTAGCTGAGGGAGGAAGGGCTTGCTCTTACCGAAAGACACAGTTGACCAACAAACCTTTCTACCTTGTGTAATATGCACTTCTGGAATTAGAAGTTGTTTTCTACTGAGTCCTAATGAAACATAACAAAAGCAATTGGCAATGGAAATAGTCTTGCCTTTTGGCATCATAAAGTTAACTAAGAAATTCAGTTTAGTCAACTATGGCTAATGTTTGAGATTTAAACATCCTGCTGTTATAGAAACAGATTTTGGAAGCAAAACGTTTTATATTAATAGGGAGTGTTGTGCTAAAACCTATTCAAGTGCTCCAGGGGAAAAAAAAAAAAAAAAAAAAAAAAATATATATATATATATATATATATATATATATATATATATATATGATGTTGTTAAGTCTACCATATTGACTTTATTAAGCAACTCTTGCCACCATTTTAAGTATTTATTTATTTTTAATTCATGTAAAAAAGATGCTCAGCCTCAAGGAGGTTGAACAAGGAGGTGCTGTCTTCCTCCCATGAGACTGGCAATATTAACCAAGGTGCTGGTCTATGATGTCCGCCAGTATGTGGGCAATGGGCATTTATGCCCTATTGGTAGCAGTGCACATCGTTAGACTCTCTACAGAGGGGAATTCTATAGTTCTTCACAAAATTAAAAGCTGAGCCTGCTCATTGACCCAGCAATTTCTTCTCTGGAAATCTGTTCATAAAGACTGGAAACACCTAAACTGTCCATTGTTAGGGCAATGGGTAAAGAAATGTAATACATCCGTACAGTGAGATGTTATATAGTAATTTAAAATAATTGGGTAGCTCCAGGGGAAGATTTCTGTGCACTACATAAAAAAGCAAATTATAAAATATGTACCCTTGTTTATGTAAAAATCGAAATATGGGAATTTTAACATCAATTACTTTTCTAATTAAAAATCAGAACCTCAGCAGCAGCAACAGCAGAACGTTTCTTGTTTGCTTTGTTTGTTTATGACGTGCGCCGCCCCTGTCATTCAAGGCCATTACCACAGAAGAGAAGGAGGGAAGTGTGCCCATTTGTCTTCTGGTCATAGATGTTAAGGGCAGCTGGTATACTTATTTACTGACTTTATTTTTGTGAGAGAGCGTTCTCCTCCCTTTTCCAGTAGTTCCTTTAAGTACCACCACGATGGTGAGGACTTAGCATCTGGTGACGCGCTTCTGGTTATGCTCTATTATAAAGGCTTTGCCTTTACGGTTTTGTTGGTTTGGGGTAAACAAAGATGCCGTAAGATACTCCCCCTGTCTTCTCTCCCTCCAGGGTCACATGGATGCTGACGTTCAGGAGGCCTTGCTCCAGATTATACAGATGCGGCAGGGCCTTGTGTGCTAGCGGCAGCCCTGACCTGCGGTGTCCGCTGTCTCCTGCTGGTGCTGAGCATTCCGGGTGCATCTCTGTGGTCCTTCTGGGCCTCGTTGTGCTAGTATAATGAGAATAAAATCTATTTTGTTCCAGCAGTAGATTTTTTTTTTAATTAGATGAGTATGTTACTGACTTTTTCAATATCAGTTCAATTCTTATATTCTGAATGTGTTAATTTTGCCATTAGGCAAACAACCTAGCACTTTGCCTTTGCTAGCTAGATATTTTTAAAACTTTGAACTCCTAAGAAAACATGAGCCATCTGAGTGGGTCCATATGAAGAGGGGTTAGGTTGAAATAATTATTTAAAGATCTCTTTCAAAGGTGGATTTGGTTGGTGGCTACTTTGAAATCAGAAGTCTTTCAGCTCCTCAGAGCCTTGAGACCCAATGTAGTTGCAAAGAAGGCACTGTGACTTGGCTGGCCAAGTTGCATCTTTATTGAAGTAACTTAATGGAGTATCTCTGGCTTTTTTGGAGGTACAGATTTTTTGCTTCTTACACTAATAACTTTTATGTCTTTTAAAATAAATTTATTTTCATACATGGTTTGCAGTGCTAACTTACACTGCGATGAGGAACAGGCAAGGAGTGGACATATCAGGAATATATAATAAAATGGCCTCATAATCTCTAGAGTGGTATCTTCATTTTTACTTGTGACTTTTCTTGCCACATTATTTAGAGAACAATGATCAACGATGTACTAGATTTTTCAAAGTGTCAAAAACTTTCGACTTTTTTTAGCAATTATTTGACATTTGCTACTATAGTAACCAAACACTCATTATGTATGCATCCTCCGAATGCTTCATACTTATTTATAGGAAAGTTGTACTAATGAGATTAATAATGTGAAATGCCATTTTCCTATAAAATTTGCATTAGAAAATTGATTTTATATAACATATTTTAAAGGTTTTAGACAAAAGTGCAATAACACAGTAAACTATAAGAATATAGATAGCAAGAGATTAATGAAATTGGACAGGTTTATAGTAAATACTCTGATTTAGCCAACCATTTTTATTAATGCCAGCTCATTAAGGAAAGTGTATATGTCTTGTTATCTCTGCTAACATTGGTTTACCAGTTTGAAAATTACTAATTTGACCACTAATGAATAACTGAGCAAATGAATCATTGCAGTTGAGTTTTCTTACATTGCAAAATGGGCCTTAGCAATAATCTTTGAACATCCTGAGCCAGATTTTTATCCCATTTCTGAATAGGAGGTTAGAAGGGCCACCAAAATAACTTCTCATACCAAAGAATACACCATTTTTTCAGTGTGGAAACAACAGTGAAAAGTCAGAATTTAATTTATTTTTAATTCTTGAAGTAGATCTATACAGTTTACACAAGAAATATCTGGTTTCTTTAATTATTATACTGAACATCGTTCTTCAGCTTGAATTGTGTCACAAGTTTTAGGTCACCTATTTCAATAGAAAATAAAATATAAATAAAAATGAAAAATAAAAGCTCTCCCATGGAACACAGTTCTAAGCTGAACCACTCATAGTCTATGTTTTCTTTTCCTTATTACGAGTGGGAAGGGAGCCTTATGTGTATTTTACCTTGTTTCACAAACAAAACATCAATAAAGTTTTCTCTAGAATAGTGTAAAAGATTCGTAAGTTAATAATTATCAGCTTTGGGGAATTTGGAGTAGGACGCTATGGGTCCAGAGGACAGAGAATGATCCCCTCTTTCAACATCTAGAGGAAAATAGCAGCTCACCCCACGATCTCTCTCACTTCTTGATATCAAAGACAGAAACTGTGCTTGTAACACTGAAGACTCAGGCTTTTTAGTTAGTAAACAAGTGGAACATAGACGGTGGACAATGCTGGTCTCTCTGCCATTCTGCATGCAGAAGGATGATGAGACCTGAACGACTGGCCAAGAGCAGGGAAAAGCCATGTCGTCTGAGGCATAATGGGTGCTCTCTGTCATGTGTGATTCTCTGGGACAAATCACTGAATTCCTACTGCAACACCCTCCTTTGTTGCAAGCTTTATTACTCTTCTCTTATGTTGTTTTCTTCTCATCACTCCAACTTCATCAGAAAAGCTCATTCCTTTTGACAGGGGGTCAGTGGCATAAAGAATTGGCTATTAAAATAAAATCAAATATTTATACAATGGGCATCTTAAATTTTAATATTATAGTGCCTGTACTCATTCAGCTGTACCTGCAGTGTTCTGAAATCCCAGATGAATTTAGCTTAGTCTTTCCTATGGCTGACTTTTTATTTAAACCATTTCTCTTGACCCTCACCACATTTTGTACAGTTTAAGATGTTCTGCTGTTGGGAATGCATTGACTCTCGTTGCTGCTTTAGAAATCCTGCATCTTTAGAACGTGAGCATGCCCCCATGCCCTGTGTTACCATCTTTCCTCTAACAAGGACCCGAAGACTGTTTTCACCCACATGCTTCCCTCAGAATGTGAAGAACGATTCATGTTCTCCAGCTCCCTTACTTCAGAGTAGAAAAGGGAGAAGGTTTGCATTAGCCTTTGGTGTTCATGGTGACTCGCCGCCTCAGTGCCTGCCTACACGAATGCCAGGAGGTGGACAGCCATACTTAGGAGCTTCCCTTGACATGTGTTCCGCCCTGGTAGAAGAACACTGCTTCTTGCAGCCTGTCTACTTCCCTCATCACTGGATTCAGCAACCTTGTGGTGATCTGTCTCTTCTTGCGAGTTCTGTGCAACAAAATGATGGCAGGCAGTTCCTCTGGCACCAGAACACAGAACAAAAGAGAATTGCCTGTGATGAACATGTAAAACATGTCTGCTCGTGCTTAGCAGGGGGAAAGAAAGAACCCAGATCTGACTATGGGCTCCTACGTTTTATGAATAGTTTCAGAAGGAGGAAAGCAAAAAAGCAACAGATGAGTAAAGGCAGAGTTTGCACCATAAAACAGATTATGCACAAAATGGAAAATAGTATAGGCATTTCAGCTTTCTTTCCATTCAGTGATGTCCCCAGGTAAAACTGGATCTGAGACTTTGTTGCTGGAAATTCAGTTCTGTCCCATGTTTTTGGCCTTAGTTATTTGAAACAGGATTGTTGAGACCAACCTCTCCAGGTAATTATTAACCTGCTTCTTAGCATTGTTTCTGATTCTCACTGAATATGTTGACCTTTGGCTCAAGTGAGTAATGAATATACAGATTTTTAAAAAAAAAACAGATCAAGCCACAGCAGAGATGGCATTCCAACAGGACTCCCTGGGCAGTGAGAGGGCTTATGTGAGCATAATTGGGCATGTGACATCACTCTTTATATTAGAGGCATTTTCATTATTTATGCCTGCATGAGCAAACATCGATGATGAATGAATTCAACCAAAAAGGGAAGGTTACAAAAATGTCATATGTAAATGACAAAGAGCCAAGACTTGGGAGAGTTGCCTCCCCAGTTTATACAGTCCTGTTTCAAGCTATATAAATCATATATAACCCAATCTCATCTATATGTATGTATATGTATACCATTCAGTAAAATAATAGAGGAGACAGCAGTAAAAACAATGCCCCTTGTAATTGATATTTGGCACTAAATTGTTGTACTTAATAGGCCTGATTTTTATATTTTAAGCAGGTTTGCAATTTTTTTTAAGATAGCAGTCTTGGGAATATTCTGAATTCTAGAAAGAGTTTAGAGAGGTTATTGCCTTCTTAATAATTTAGAGCGTCTATTGCTCTGCCAAGTCAGAAGATTAACATTTAATAGAAAAAAATTATATATCTATAATTCAGTCACGGTTATTAGATCAGATGGATTTTACATTAAGTGAAAAAGATGTTGAGCATTTAAGGACCATTAAACTACAGGACTCTTTTATTGGGTTTTAAGGCCTCCAAGCCAGGGTCCTGCTGTGAAGTGTATTTATTTTACATATACAGAACGCATTAAGGATGGGAAAAGGGCACACATTTTAAAAGAAAATAGGCCATGAAAAAGTGTGATTTTCCACATTGTGAACAGCTACCATACAGATCCAGTCTTATTTTATAATAATTAGTTTTATGCATCATTAAGTAGCTTCCTTATAGGCTGAAAGAATATGGTGGTACCTGCAGGAAATCTAAGTAGCTGAATATATTCTGTTGATATTTCACTTTGAGAAACCACAGTCCTAATAGTTTCCAGGATCCTTAATGTGTCTATATATTGTCAAGAATTTAAGTTTGGAAATGCCTTCTCCAGTGTTCCTTAAGGACCATGAACACAAAGGCCTAGAGAGTAGAAGTTCTTGTGTTTATTTTTTCTAGTGATGCCCAGATTGTCAAGGAGGGTCTGGAATTTGACCCCTAAGAATCACTTGCCTATGGGGTCAAAGTCTGCACCATCCTTTTTATTAAGTACTTATAATAGTCCCATTGTTGAAACTAATATATATACACATAAACACACATACATACATACACTTTTGGCGGGGGGGTTGGGGTCTCACTCTGTTTCCCAGGTTAGAGTGCAGTGGCATGATTGCAGCTCACTGCGCCCTCGACCTCCTGGGCTCAGGAAATCCTTCTGCCTCAGCCACCGGAGTAACTGGGACTATAGGCAGGAGCCACCACGCCCAGCTACTTCTTTGGTTTTTTGTAGAGACAAAGTCTTGCTATATTGCCCAGGCTGGTCTCAAGTTCCTGGGCTCAAGCATTCCTCCCACCTTGACCTCCCAAAGTGCTGGGATTACGGGTGTGAGCCACTGTGTCTGGTCTAATATCTTTTGTTTTTTTAATGTGGGGTACAATTCAGGGTTAGGTATACAAATGTTTATTATACAGGTACCCTTGTTGATGAGGTGTGTCCCTCCCTCAATATCTTCATGTAAATTTTTTTATTATGGACACCATACCTCTTGCCCCAATCCCACCTCTGAAAACAGGGAAGAATTTTCTATAGGAGTACAAAAGCCAATAGACTCAGGAAGGATGTGGGAATGGAGTTAATATAATTTGCAACTCTTTTTTCCCTTACAATGTCCAAACAAATTTTGTGATTTTTCTTTCTTGCTATTTTGGGCTTTTTTTAATTGCCTCTGACTAAAGTGGCACCTTATGGGCTGCTTCAGAAATTGTCTTCAGGATTTAAAAATGAAGCAGATTCATATTCAGAGTCTTCCTGCTAAAAATCTGTGAAGCCAAAATAAAAATGACGGCTACTTAAAATTTTTCCCCCCTCTTTGTTGTTGCTGCAAACATTGTCTTACTTGCAGGAGTTGAAAGATCTGATTTATGCACAATTAAAAGTCACTCTGCTTTGTACAAATGGAGAGATGAGCCATCCCTGGACCAGCAATACGGGTCCTAAGGATTAACGGGCGTCTACCTCCATCAAATAAATGTGAGCAGCTCCCTTGAGCCTGGAGGCCTTTTTTTCTTTTCTTTCTTTTTTTTTTTTTAAAGTGAATTGTTCCAGTTGGCCTTAATCCCTAAGCAATATAGCTCCTTTAAAACCATCTTTATTCATTCACACCAATTGACACTTTAAAAAAAAATCCCCCAGCTACTGTTCATCTAAGTCTAAATATATCTGTTAGAGTCTAATGTGTTTAAGAGGATTTGCAATCTGATTATCCAAAATACCATTTCTTGTCAATGTTTCTGGTGTGCCACAGCCAATCTTCTTATTATAAGGTACATAGCCATTTAACGGCAGCAGGGCCCAAAATATCTCCCAGCAATCGGGATAACCTGGAGGGGGGCTCCTCTCCAGCTCCGCACTGCCGCTTTGGCACGGCTTGTGTGGTTGCGAACATCAGAAAGAATTCCTTAATAAGCTCTTGCTCTCCTTCCAGACCCTTTTGGGCAATCTCGCCCTCCGCATTCTCTAAGTAGCGAGCAGTTACCAGGACAACAGAGAATTTGAGGAAGATTTAATTGTGATTTGATGTCTAACCAGAATAAAGAGCTAGTGCCTTGAATTTATATTCTGGGTTCCCAAGCAAATGTCAATATGCATATTTATTATTTCTGCCCTACCTCATTACAAAAAGGATTTTAAGGTGGCTTGTCTTTTTTTTTTCTTAGCATGGGAGAGGAAAAGGGGACGGCAAATACTAAAAGGAAAAACGAGTATGGCTTGGGACCCAGAAGACACACTATTAGGAACCGTAACATCCTACTCTTCTGGGGCTGACCTCAGTTTGACTCTGAACTTCCTTGCAGCCAATGTACCAATGAGAACATAGTGTGCGGGAGGCGTGATGTCCATGAGAAAGAGCAGTTCTTCCTGGTTCTGAAGGGACCGGGCGTCCCCCGTGGGTCCAGCATACCAGGTGGTCTGCTCCAGCTGGGCCGTGCAGTCCCTCAGGGCATGTGCCAAGGGACAGACAGGGCACATCCTCCCAAAGTGCATCCATCAGACTTGATGGTAAGAAAGCTATTTTAAATGACCTTTTAATTTGGAAATAATGTGTCATCTATGGAGTGACTGAGCTAGGGTCATAGTAGTCCACATTTTGAGTCTGTTTGGGATCATGAGGGGAAAAATTCCACTTTTTTTCTCTTGCCTTATTCCTGGTCCGTAGATGTTTCCAACACATTTCTCAAGTCAGTATCTGTCTCTTGTGTTTTTTACCTTCCTTTCTGCTTCCTTTTTTTCAATACTTGTACCCCCACCCCCACCCCGTTTAGGCCTCCCATCACTTGACAAACAGTCTGCTTGGCGAAAGATGGGACCAGCAGAATGCTACTCGTTCTTCCTTGTACAATCCAGTTTTAGCCAAGAACCCTGCTCCATCAGTTGAGGAAGAACCCCCCACCTTGATAGCTGATAACTCCTGATATCTGATCAGGCCCTCATCCTCCCCAATCTGCAGCTGACATCTGCTCACCCCGGCCTGTCTTCAGCAAGAGTCCCCCTTACTCCTGAGGCCACCTTGTGGAACATTTCTATCCAATGACTACCCCTCTCTCAACCTGCTCCTTGGCTATAAATCCCCGCTGTCCCTTGCTGTCTTCAAAGTTGACCGCATTTCTCTGCCACCCTGCAAGCACTGTGGCGGAGATCCCCGAGCCCCCTGTGATGGTCCTGAATAAGGTCTTCCTTACCATGCCTCGCTAAGTCATGAGATAATCTTGCCTTGAACATGCTCCCCCTACTCCAAGTTCCCCAATTGTGCACCCCCCGACCAGGCCCTAGGTGTCATGTGCTCCTGGTTCCTCTCCCCCTGCCCCCCACTCTACTCAGATAGGAATCAGTATTGCTTTCTGAGGCAGGAATGAAAAACCAGTGGAACCAAATTAATTCACACCAGCTGTGAATCACTGATAGCACGTTAACCATTGTAAACTCATTTTCATTTTTAAAAAGCACGTTCCACCCCCAATAATGCATTAATTGGCAGAGACTCTTAGGGAAAATAATAAAAGAAAGGGGGAAGATTCCTATTTTGAGAGGAAGATGATTTTCAACAAGGGAGGGTGTTGTCTCTGCCTGAATGACGCCCAACCCCTTTCTTCACATTTCTCCCTAAACTGTTGGTGCTCTTCAGAGAATCCTCCGTTTCTCTGGGTTTTTTTGTTTTTTGTTTTTTGAGTTGGAGTCTCACTCTGTCGCCCAGACTGGAGTGCAGTGGCCGCTCCCGGCCACCGCAGCCTCTACCTTCTGGGCTCTGGCGATCCTTCTGCCTCAGCCTTCCAAGTAGCTGGAACTACAGGCGCACGCTACCACGCCTGGCTAATTTTTTTGATTTATTGTAGAGATGAGGTCTCGCCAAGTTGCCCAGGCGGGTCTCAAACCCGTGGGCTCAGGCAATCCACTCACCTCAGCCTCCCAAAGCACGGGATTACAGGCTGAGCCACTGAGCCTGGCTCTCTGTATTTTAATGAGCATCTTTTCTGGAAATGTATTGTGTGGCGGACATTCACTGTTGTCTTGAGCACCAAGCATATGAACCACCTTTCTCTATCCAAGGAATTCTCTGCCATGTGAGTCTTGATCAGATTTATGGAGATGTCTGCTCATCGAAGATGCCAAATTGTTGCTTTTCCTGTGGGGGGGTAGGCAAGTGACCCAGGCTGGGTCATTCTGTCAACTGTGCCCTTGACTTTCACTGGGGGGCAAAGTAACAGGCAGAGGTGACACAGATATTTCTGGTAGCAAGGACAGCTGGGATGATGCTATGATCAGACTCCTGGTGCAGAGACAGAGGTGGCCCAAAGATGGGCATCCCATACTGGATGAGTAGCTGCTGTTTTCCCACTAACAGGGTTCAGAGTGTGATTGGAAGCTTGTTGCTCTCTGCTTAGGCCAAGTCTGGTGTTCTGCCTTCTCCTTAGACGCTTGGTACATTTTAAATAAACCCCCTGTCTGCTTAAAACAGCCAGGATTGATTTCTACTGTGTGCAGTTAAGAATCCAGGCTGACCAAACCAGGGGAAGTGAGGACCAGGAGGAGACCTGAAGCCTACTTGTGTAGCTAATCCTGACTTGTACCCCACAACTTTATAAAAAAAATAAAATGAAAAACGTCCTTGTTTCCAAAGCACAGTCAACCTAAAAACATTTAGAAATACAGACAGGAAAAAAGAATGTACCCCCAGCCTAGACATAACCACTGTCAATGCTTTGGTGTATTTTTCCAATGCATTGTCTGCAGTTACTCCAAGACTGTCCTATCCTGTGGAAGAATGACAGATGGGATTTGGGGGCATTTCCTGCTTTGTGCAGGGAATCCAATAAGTGGCTTCTGACTCGTGTTTAAAGAGCCTGCGGTAAGAGTGTTGAACTGACTTGGCCTGTGTTAGCAAGACGGGAAGGATGAAAAAGGTTGCTTTCTACCCCTGTAGCAAACGTAAGAATCGCCTATACATGGATGTCCTTTGTCATGTGCAGATTTTTCCTCTGATTTTGCCACGTGTCATTTTAACTTTCTTTTGTCTTTCATTTGGAAATTTGAATTTTGTATACAGAAAATTTGTCCATCATTTATGGTTTCTGACATTGGTGCCACAACTTAAACATTCCTTCCTCACAAATTTTATCTAGGATTTGTATGGTATTATTGTTTATATTGTCAACAATTCATTTGGAATTTGTGTTATGTTATGGTGTGAGGTACAGGCTCAGTTTAATTGTCCAAATTGTTATCAGTTTTTTCTGGTTAATTCAGCGATCTTTTATTTTCAATCCAATGGTCAAAAGAAAAATCTCATGATCTGTGATGTCACCCTGAGCACATATTGAATTCCTCTATATTTCTGGGGCTATTTTTTTTTATTCTTCATTCTGTTCCATTGATCTACCTATCTTTTACCTCCACATATATATATATATGTTTTAAAATATATACATATGTGGAGGTAAACATATATACATATATATGTGTGTGTGTATGTGTGTGGAACTGGAGAGAATACATATATATTCTCTCCAGTTCCAAATATTTTTACAATTGCTCTTGGAAAAGATAACAGGCAATCTTGGATAAAGAGGCAAGGATTTGGAAAGCCTGGCAGAGAATGGAATATTCTGGTAAACACAGAATACTGTCAAATACGCAGTTGTATTGAGGAAGTGTTCTTTGCCTTTGAGAATTCATAAGGACTTTCAAGACCCTTATAGTGTCTCAGGGTCATCAGTAACCTCTCCAACACTGACGATCATTTTGCTGTAGATGTGCTGACATGCTCCTGAACAGAGCCAGAGAAGAAGACTGGATAAAGCAGAGCCAACATATTTTTCTTCTTAGACGTTGGAGTGAAGTGAGTGTTGGCACCCTTGGGGACCAATGACAAGCCTCTGGTTTGCCTTGTGGATTACCACATCCACACCGAGCTGATGAGTGGGCTTTGTGAGTCAAACACACTACAGAATGGTAACTAAGACAATGATAAACAGTTGGTCAGTAATTGACACAGCCATTTCCCAAAGGAGGAAAAAAACATTCTTTCTATCCTTCTTGGCTTCAGATAGCGTTCTGGTGGGGGAGCCAAGTGGCCCCCCTGTGGTGAGAGCTCTGTGGCACACCACAGCACACCACTGCTTATGCCCAGTCTTGGAAGACTCATCCATAAGAGCTTCCCACGTTGGCAGGATTAGTTGCATTGGAGGAAAGCCAGGGAAAGCCTGTGCATGGACTAGCAAGTGAGGGAGCCTGCCTTTGTACCATGGGAACTTTCCCCACTGTTCCCCTGCAAGGATGCTCTTCTATCCCAGTCACGTTGGGCCAACATCCCAACATCACTGCCCTCACAGTCCTGGGCCCTCTGCCTCCTTGCTTGGCCATCTTATTCCCACCCCTTGAAATAATCTCTTGCTCTATTTCTTCCTATTATAATTCACCTAATTTTTCAAGGAATAACTCAAATCCTACTTCCATCAAGCCTTCCAGGAATTCCCTTTTGGAAGAGTTTTTCCTTTTATTTTGAACTTATTGATGCTCATAAAACATTCTTCGAGTGCTTGCAATGTATCAGATTTATCAAATCTAAGAGTTTTTGGTGGAATCTTTGCATTTTTCTAGATATAAGATCATATCAGTGAGCAGGGATCATTTGACTTCCTCTTTTCCAATTTGGATGCCTTTTTTTTCTCTTGCCTGATTGCTCTGGCTAGGACTTCCAGTCCTATGTTGAGTAGGAGTGGTGAGACAAAAATCAACTCAAGATTATTAAAGAATTAATTGTAAGACCTGAAACTATAAAAATACTAGAAGAAAACCTAGGGAAAATTCTTCTGGATGTTGGTGTAGGCAAAGGATTCATTACTAGGACCTCAAAAGCACAGGCAACAAAAACAAAAATAGATACATGGGACTTAATTAAACTAAAAAGGCTTTGCACAACAAAAGAAATAATTAACAGAGTGAACAGACAACCCACAGAATGGAAGAAAATATTTGTAAACTAAACATCCAACAGGGGACTGTTGTCTAGAATTTCCAGGGAACTCAAACAGCTCAACAACAACAAAACCCCCAAATAATCCCTTTAAAAAGTGGGCAAAGGACACGAATAGACATTTTTCAAAAGAAGACACACAAATGGCCAGCAGGCATGTGAAAACATGCTCAACATCACTCATCAATAGAGAGACGCCAGTTAAAACCACAATGAGATATCATCTTACAACAGTCAAAATATCCATTATTAAAAAAGTCAAAAAATAACATGTTGGTGAGGATGTGGAGAAAAGGCAACTCCCACACACTGTTGGTGGGAATGCAAATTAGTACAGTCTCTGAAAAACAGTATGAAGATTCCTCCAAGAACTAAAAATAGAACGAGCATTCCATCTAGCAGTCCCATTGCAGGGTATCTACTCAAAGGAAAAGAATTCATTATATCAAAAAGATACCTGAATTTGTGTGTTTATTGCAGTACTATTCATGAAAGCAAAGATATGGAATCAACTTAAATGTCCATCAATGGATGGTTGGATCAAGAAAATTGGATATATATAGTCTTCATGCCTAATCTTTCCATCTTTCCAGTGATTTCGTGAACTATCCAATAACTTTTTTTACACATGTATCTATTCAATATTGAATATATAAATATATATATATATATGTACATATATATACACACACACACACGTACACACAGTGGAAAACTAATCAATCAAAAAAAAATAATGAAATCTCGTCTTTTGTAGCAATTTAGATGGAGCTAGAGGCCATTATCTTAAGTGAAACAACTCGGACACAGAAGACAAATACCGCGTGTTCCCACTTATAGGTGGGGGCTAAATAATGCTCATCCCAGAATCTAGACCTGGATAAAAGGAGAGAAACTTTGATTATTACAGAACGACTTCTCCGTACCACAGTTCTGGGAGGTCCTATTCCTGGCATGATTGGTATTTTGCCTTGGCATTGTGACTAGCCGTGTTGTTATGGTTTTCTGTGGATTAGGAATTCTGGAGCTGCTTTTTCTGACACCAGGTTTGGTTGGCATGTAAATGTGCCTGCATGCATGTTGGGAACCCCTCGCCAGTGCTGTCACAGAGTATATGATGTGCTCATGGGCATGAACAGAGAGGAGAAAATTCAGGGAGAATCAAGCTACTTCGGATGAAAGAGCTCCTCTCCTGCCTCCATGGCTGGGACTGGAGGGAGAGCCTCAGGAGACAAGGAGACGAGAGGCAGAGAGTTCAAGCAGCCCTCCAAGGAAGTGGCCAATTGATGCTGGAGACAGACTTGCTCGAAAGCATTCCAGAGTTCTTCAGGTGGCTCACCATTTCCTTGCAACCCATGGAGTGCTCTGCTGGTGGGTGGCCCTACTTCCTGGTCACTAGTCCAGGAGTTGGAATGAGACTCTGCTACTTCCCCTTAGAATCTGTTTGTTTTGTGTGGATTAAAGATTTTAATTTCAAGAATAGTTATCCGAGTTAAGAAGAAAAGTAATTATTGAAAAAAACAGTTATTGGGTAGTTCACGAAATCACTGGAAAGATGGAAAGACTAGGCATGAAGACTATGCAGCCAGACCCTCAGAACGGGTTCAGTGGAGTTGCCACTGTCATCACTGGGGGCCAGACCCAGGGCAGGTGTGCCCTCCTGCTGTTCTGCAGCCATGCGGTGGGTACCCTCATTGCAAAGGAGGCAGGGAAGTGAGTATCCAGCACTGCCAGCACAGCCACACACCAAGACCCATGAGATAGGAATTCCCCAGTCATACAAATGGGCTCAAGCTCTGGGAAGCCAAAAATTAAACACACAGAACACGAGTATACCACAAAACCCTGCTGCAATGCCACAAGGAAGTTTCAAAAACATATCAAAGCTTGTAAAATGTGGGGTTGTGTTACTGTGAAATAAATAACCAGGCAAGACAGCCCAGCTAGCTGGCTGGGAGTGCTGAGTCCACTGCAGGATTCAATGGCGTCCAGGGCCCAGCTGTCATTCAGGGCAGCTGTCAACTCCAGCTTAAGTATCAAGAGAACAATTCTGTATTCTGCAGCGGGAAGGGCAGTGATCCCAGAAAACTCCAAGTGATGGGTTCCCATTTCATTGTCCTGATCTGGGGATCATCCTGGCGATGTGGGAGCATCCCTGCATCTCTCAACTTGCCTGTGCAGTGTTGCCTGCTGTTTTCCTACTTGGCTTCATGCTCCCTCCCTACCTTTCAATCCTGCTGCAGAAGAGAAGGTAAAAAATGAAGCCAGCTTGCATTTGAGAACAGGGGTTGGGCAGAGGAAGAGCCTATTGCCAATTGTGTTACATTCAAGTTTGTAGTATGAGGTGGTGCGTTATTGAGGGACTTGATTGATCAACAATATTCCTTCTTTCCACCATATGCTTCAAGAACAAAATATGACAGGACAAAAATCCCTCTCTTCTAACCCTCATAAAATAAAAAATGAATTCATTCTATTCCCGAAGAGAAACAGCCTATCCTCACATAAGAATGGTGACCAGCCCTAAGTCCAAGACCAGGGTCTCTGGGGCAGTCCAGCCCTTCTCAACCTCTGTCATATTCTATCTCAAAATTCTGTGATCTGATTTAGAAGACTAAACTGTAAGTCAACTACCCCAAGAGTGGGAAGACAAGAGACATTGGTTAAAACCCATCAATATGTGCATGGAATGGGAGAAAATACAGGTAGCTGCTCAAGCCTTAGTTTTTGCAACTGAACCCAAGGCCAGAGTTGGTATGTATGACTTTTTTTCAATATTTAAGATTCACTTTGCCTTGGACAAGAACCTCAACTGGGTTATTTAACCAGGAAAGGTGACTTCAACCTTCATTTATGAGGGCTCTGAGCCCTTAATAACCCTTTCCCTGTAGAATCGCTTTGTCAGGAGTGTGCTGGGTCTATCCCGTACCACCTGTAAGAGTGGATTAATATATTTTTAATAACGCTGTGGGCATTTGTTATAAGCAGCCATATTAAAAATTAAATTATATAAGTTTACAGTTAAATAAATTTTATTAAAAGCAAAAGTAACGAATGCCCCAACCCATTGCTTTCTAATCATTTTACTAGTAGCTATCCTTTTGAGATGATGTATGACTTTTTACATGTGTGATAGAAGTACCACACGATAGTATGCTACAGTGTTCATCCTGTCCCAGCTGTACATTCCGTAATGTTGTGTTGCTAGCTTGAAATTAACCATGGTGGAGTTTCTACGTCAAGGAAATTAGCAAATACTACTGTTCGGTGCTGCTGGCTATGTTTTCTATTCATTTTTACTGCTGAACATCAAAGTACCAGGAGAAGTCCCAGGGGACTCCTAGGTTCCATCTTTAATACTCTCTGCCTGCAGGATGTAGCGGTGATGTTACAGCCACAGCAGTATCAGAAGCTAAAATGACCACATTTTGAAAATGGCCCCATTTTTGAAGCCATGGCTGTGTCTCTTGATGAAAGCATTCTTTTTTCAAGTTGAAAACCTTTAAACCAAAAGAGCTCTGGTGGGAACACAAATGGTGTAATGGATCATGAGGTGTGATGCTGACATCCATCGCTTGGTTCCTGGCCCCGTGCACTGGCTGCTGGTTCAAGTGGGAATGCCAGAATCCCACTGCTTAATAGAGTTTCTCAGTCTTCACCTGCCCAAACTCTGCTGATTTCCCTATTTCTCTAAGGCTCTGTTGCCTTAGGGCCATACATTGTACCTGGTAGATCATCACCCTAACTTCAAAAGGTGCTGTCTCTCCATCAGTTCTATAACTTGAGTCTTCACTAGGTGATTGCGGCTTTCTGTGAGGCCAACTGCCTGTGGGTGACTTGGTAGATGATAAAACAAATAAATGAAGACCATCAATTGATTTTTTAAAAAATTTTGCCGAAAAATGGATTCCCTAGAAGCAGTGTTGTCTTTGACACCAAGACTGCGAAAGGTGAGTCCACAGGCGGTAGTGCTGGCAGCAGCATAATAGACATGGAAAGAAAATCCAAACGTGTTTCAGCAATGGAGTATTACACAGCCATAAAGAAGAACAAAATTGTGGGCTTCACAGCAAATCGGATGGAGTTGAAGACCATCATGCTGAATGATTTATTACAGAAACAAAGAACCGATCACCGCACGTTCTTACTCATAAGCAAACCCTGAACACTAGTCACATCAGCACAAGGAAGTGATCAGCAGTCGCTGGACACTGCCAGGGGAGAGAAGAAGGAAAGAGGGTGGGGGACACGTGGCAACCCAAAGGGTACCTGACCTATACCAGGGAGAGTGAGGGCTAGTTGGTGGCCCAAACCTCACTTGCATGCAGCCTACTTGTGTAGTTAATCATTACTTATACCCCACATCACTATGGTAAAATTTTTTAAAATAGAAAAATCCAAATGTGTTCCAGGGAACAGGGCACTGCCCTCCCTGTGGGGTGCTGTGTGACATCGCAGGTCTCTCACTGCTGCTAGTGACGAGTTGAGCCCATTAACCTAAGAACTTAGCGATCGGAGCTCACTCTTTTCCTTTCTTTCTGGGGTCACTGCCCTTGAAGGAGCCACCTACCCCAAAGAATTCAAGAATTCTTCAGGCTTTTCATCTCTTCTCTGACAATGGCCTCTTCAGGATCTGTGTTGGTTTCCTATTCCCACACAAATCACCGCACACTTAGTGGCTTATAACAACACTCATTTATTATCTCTTAGTTCTGTAGATTGAAGTATGATTTGAGGTGACTGAATTCACCACTCAGACCCTCACAAAGTTGAAATCAAGGAGTTAACAGGACGGTGATCTCAGTGGAGGTGTCGGGGAAGAATTTACTCCCAAATTCATTCACATTGTTGCCAGAATTCAGTTCCTTGTGGTTGTGGGACTGCAGTCCCATCCCTTGACACATGGCTCTCCATCTTTAAGCCAACAAAGATGTGTCAAATCCTTTTCGTGCTCCCAACCTCTCTGGCTTCCCCTGAGGGCTCATGTGACATTGGGCCTGCCTAGATAATCCAGGAGCATCTATTTTAAAGTCGGCTAGTTAGCGAACTTTATTACATCTGCATAGTCCCTTTTACCATGTAAAGTCACATATTTATGGGCCCGATATCTCACCCTATCCACAGTCCCAGGGTTTAGGGTGTGAGATCTTTGGGAACCGCAATCCTGTCTACCACAGCACCTCAAAGCCTTGCCTTCAATCAGTACTCTATCCCGAGTGCACAGTACTAATCATTTGATCTGCATGGAATGCCAGAATCCCACTGCTTAATACTCAAGTTTCTCAGCTTTCACCTGCCCAAACTCTGCCACGATTTCCCCCTTTTCCCTAAGGCTCTGTTTCCCGCAGCTTCTCCTGGCTGCAGTGTCTGTAACAGTCAGGGTTTTTAATTGCAAACAACAGAAACCAATTCTAGTTAATTTGGGGAGAAAAAATAGTTTTTGAAAGATTATGTGGTCACTTACAGATTTGCCAGAAGGGCTAGAGAACAAGAGTCACAGGCCACTTGAGCAATGCCTCAGATTGGCACAGTGAGAACACTGCAGCCACTGTTTGAATCACTGTGGACAGATGCAGGGGACACTGCTAATATGGCTGCCTAGTCCCCAGAAACCCCATGATGTGGCAGCCACCACCCCTGCTAGAAAGTCTCGTGGCCTTTGTTTCTTTGTGTTACCAAGTCTTTCTTTAAACTCCAAGACAGGAGTATCTGATTGGCTGAACCCAGGACACACACCTACCTGTGCCCTAGCTGCAAGGGAGTTGGAGAAAGCAAGAACTTGGTGTTTTCAGCTTCTGGAAAAGTGGGTAGGCTTTGCTTCCCATTTGGATTTACTGTGCAGGAAATTTTTAAACAAAGGAAGTGGCTTAGATACTGGGCATCCACAATTATGATAAATATCATATAGTGCATTTATGTGAGGGGTAAATTTTGACCTTTTCCCCTCTCTCTTGCCAAATTCCTAACTGGGGAGATGGGTTTTTATTAACCCTATGTAATGTGGTTTACTTTCTAACCTGACTCTGGCATAACATCCCATAACAGATAAAGAAGGAAATGGAAAATATTTTATGACTCTACAAAGTCATCTCTTGGGGAAATTTGTGTCTATATAGAATCTCCTTCTTGAGGATACATAGAGGAGCTGGATATTTGCTATCTATTCTCTCTGCCACCTACAAGGCTTCATCTGCATATCGAGAAACTTTCTGTCAACATTCCTTATCTCAACAGTGGCATTTACTTTACTGATTTCAAAACTCCTTAGACAGAGCAAATCTTTGAATCTACCTATGACCTGCAATCCCCCCCTTGGAGATGTCCCGCCTTCCCAGGCTGAACCAATGTAAATCTCACATGTATTGATTTATGGGTTTCGTGGTAACTTTTGCCCTCCTAAAATGTGTATAACCATACTGCAATTCAACCACCTTGAGCTCACCTCAGGACCTCTTGGGATGGTGCCACGGGCCTAGGTCACTCACATTTGACTCAGAATATGCCTTCTTAAATATCTTACAGGATTTGACATCTTTCATCAATATATGTTATTTGTTCCCAATCCAAATCAAGACAGATGGTCCCATAAGCAAGGGCAGCAAGGCAATATCTGAAGTCATGACTACCCTGCTTTGGGGAATGGTTTTACTGTCAATGAAGCTATCTAAGTCAGAAGGAGTCCACAGAAATCCACCCCACTCCATGGGCCCTCTGGTAACCATACTGTACTATTTCTAGGCAACCTCTTCTCCTCCCCTCCCACCCACACTGCTCTGGTGGAGGTGCTGAGCATTCTTCATGCGAATGTCTGTGACAGTTCCCTCATCAGCCATCCTGCCTCTCGTCTTGTTTGCTTCAACCCATTCCCCGATCTCACTGAGGAGTGTTACCAGATCATCTTCGAGAAGTGGGAATCTGCTTCCACCATTCTCTTCTTTAAGTTGCTTCCGTGGTTCCCCACGGCGGCAGATAGAAACCCCAGTTCCTTGGCATGGCTCCACTTCCTCGGAGCCCCATCTGCCTCTTCATCTTCAAGTCTTGACCCAGCTCAGCTCCAGCCAGAACAGGCTCCTGGCCACACTAAATGCTCTTCTCCTCTTCCTCCTGCTTTGGGGATCTGTTCAGACCCTGCCCCAAGCTCCTCCCCTCTCCTCCCACACCTTTGCACTAGCTTTGTCATGTCTAGCAAACACACCCTTTCACATGTCCACTGCCTCGAGCCTGTAAGACTGCTTTCTTGATGCTTCTCCCCAAGGTAAATGGAACCCTTCTCTTAGGGGTCCATATGAGTGTAACACCCAAGCCAACCCTTCTGCATGACAGCTGCAAGCGAAAAGTGTGTTGAATTAGTGATAAGTGTTAGCTATGGCTTATTTGGGCACAAGCAGTGCAGGGACTGCAGCAAAGCATCAGGGGCCTGTAAGGTTGGAGATTGGGTCTCTGGCCTCTGCCTACCCAGGGCTCAGGGAGAGTGGAGGACACTGTCACTTGGATTGTCCTAGTCAATGAGACCAGATGCTACCTCCCTCTATCAAGACCCAATGGCTGGTGAGAAGCCTGCCCCGGGGGCCTGTTCAGGACCCGCCTCAGGGAGCAATAACACACCTCACTGGGCATTCCAAGACCTCTGTGCCCCAGTGGACAATGGAGAAAGGGTCACACAATGCATAATGCAGACTCATACGGAAACCAGAGCTCACATTTCCCGTAGAATGTTTGGGTATCCCTTTTCTAGAGTCCCTTCTTAAGAAGTATGAGGTTGCTGGACTCAGTGGCTCAGCCTGTAATTCCGTGTCTTGGGAGGCTGAGGTGAGTGGATTGCCTGAGCCCGCGGGTTCGAGACCTACCCTGGCAACTTGGCGAGACCTCATCTCTACAATAAATAAAAAAATTAGCCGGGCGTGGTAGCGCACGCCTGTAGTTCCAGCTACTTGGAAGGCTGAGGCGGAAGGATCGTCGGAGCCCAGCAGGTCGAGGCTGCGGTGGCCGGGAGTGGCCACTGCACTCCAGTCTGGGCGACAGAGTGAGACTCCAACTCAAAAAAAAAAAAAAAAAGAAACTATAAGAGCCTGTGTCTGGTTTGTCACACTTAATCCTTCCCTGACATAGCTGGTGATCACTGGAACACACGTTGGCCTGGATCCTTGAGGGATTATGGTAAAGCTACCTGCCAATATTCATGGACATGAATCAGGACAAGAAACAAATCTTTATCTCCACTAAGATTTTACGGTTTCCAGGCTGGACTCGGTGGCTCAGCCTGTAATCCCAGCACTTGGAGAGACTGAGGCAAGTGGATTGCCTGAACCCATCGGTTTAAGACCAGCCCAGGCAACTTGGCAAGACCTCATCTCTGCAATAAATAAAACATTAGCCAGGTGTGGTAGCGCGTGCTTGTAGTTCCAGCTACTTGGAAGACTGAGGAGGAAGGATCACTAGAGTATGCCACTGCATTCCAGCCTGGATGGCAGAGTGAGACTCTTGACTCAAAAAAAAAAAAAAAAATCCAACAGTGGGAGGTTGGAGGGGATAGATCAGTTAGAATGGTCTAATGTATATTACAGTAACAGGCGATCCTTCTGCCTCAATCTCCCAAGTAGTTGGAACTACAGGCATACGCTACCACGCCCTGCTAAGTTTTTTGATTTATTGTAGAGACGAGGTCTCGCAAGTTGTGTAGGCTGACCTCAAACCCCCGGGCTCAGGCAATCCTCTTGCTCAGCCTCCCAAAGTGCTGAGATTATAGGCTTGAGCCACTGTGTCCAGCTACTGCTGGATTTTTTTTCAAGGTCTTGTGTCTATTTCTTTGTCCTTCAGTGTATCCTTCTTACAGTTTCAGCCTTTACCTCCATACACTGCAGTTAAGCTACATGCCCTGCTTTTTTTTTTTGAGTTGGAGTCTCACTCTGTCACCCACACTGGAGTGCAGTGGCCGCTCCCGGCCACCGCAGCCTCCACCTGCTGGGCTCCGGCGATCCTTCCGCCTCAGCCTTCCAAGTAGCTGGAACTACAGGCGCGCGCTACCACACCCGGCTAATTTATTGTAGAGATGAGGTCTCACCAAGTTGCCCAAGCGGGTCTCGAACCTTCGGACTCAGGCATTCCACTCAACTCAGCCTCCCAAGGCGTGGGATTGCAGGCTGAGCCACCTGTTTTTCCCTAGGATAGAAGTCTTTGAAGACCAATTTTTCTACCCAGTAAAAAGGCTCATTTGACCTTTGATATCATACATACCTTTCTAGGACATATGTATATGTTTAATATATGCAGTAGTGGGTTAATAAGTTAACTATGACATAGACTATTTTGTATCCTCATGGAAAGTTTGCCAATTTTACATATTTCTAATATCAATATGTGACTTTAAAAGTAGATTCAGTTTAGTAAAAGAAAATTTCTTCTTAAAAATCAGTGACCCTTGTCACTGGTAATCATTACAGTTAATTAGTTTATATACCTAGATTGTACCATTTAAATTTATAGTAAAAACTGGTGGGACAGAATGCATGCTATGTTAATGATTAGTTTCTCTATAATTTAATTTTAATATAGGTCATGTTCTTACCCGTTAAACATTTTTAAATGCTTTAGGTATAATTTCATATTTCAAGTTGTAAATCTTGCTGTATTCCCTAGAAATGAACAATGGGAAAACAGACTTAGGAAATATTTTGGTTATATATGGGATATTGGCCAGGGTTATTGAACACATGAAGGGAGGTTTGTTGTTTGTGGAATATCAAAACCCAGAACTGAAATGAGTTTATTTTTAGTGGGTTTTTTTCTTCTTATATGATTATTCCTTCAGATATATGTTTTATACTCCTTGCCCCATGACCTTAGTTTGTCTTTGGTAATTTTGTGTCAGATAACCAGGGTAAGTGTTTGAAACAAGGACTAGCTAATGGGAGATTAAATAATTAGTCTTGTTTATAGTTCTTTTGAGAAGTACACGACATATTAACTGAAAGTACTTCTATTTGTACTTTCCTTAGAAATGTCATTTTGTGAGAAGATTAATGTTCAATTCACATATACTTGAAGAGTTCAAGACAATTATGAGTATCATGATGCTAAAAAGTTTTAAAAATAACAGAATCTGCTGTGTATAGAGCTTTGGAACTCACTCCAAATACTTTCGAATGTACTTTAATATACAAAAACAAATAAATTATTGACCAAATGTTGATTAAAGTTTTTTTAATTGTTACCCTGATTTATGTATTTTAGATGTATTTTTGAATATGAAAATTCATAACTTATTTTTCATTGTATATTTTCTTCTGTTTCTATAGGTAATGGAAGTAAAAATGGAAATTGGGAGATTTGTCTTCCCTTCCACTATATCATTTAAGAGCCATGTTACACACACAAACATTTCTGAACCCTAATATTAAAACAGAAACAATAATCCATATGCCCACCTTAGAGGATTATAGTATGAATGACATTGCATTGTATATGTCGAAGTGTTCATTTATTCATTAAGACTAAATACGTGTTAAGTTTTGCAAGGTGTTGGAGTTAAACTTAATACATTGGGAAGAATCATAAGGGGAAAAAATCATTAAAAAATAGTATGTGGAAAGTTTCCTGAGGCTGTAAATAGTTGTCATGTATCGAGCTTTTACTATTGCCAGGCAGGGTAACACATGCTTTCTATTCATTTTTGTTTAAGTTTGCCTCTGTTGTAGTGTCATTGTTACCATCATTTTACAGATGAGGAAAGGGACTCAGAGAATCATGTATTTCTCTAAGTGCCTTTTGAGCACCTGTCATTTGTCACTTACACATTATTGTAAGCCCAACAAATATGTTGCCCTGCCCTCATGGAACTGAAATTCTAGAGGGGAAGACAGACCCAAATCAAATAACCACACAGATAAACATGATATTCACAACTTGTGATTGTGCTGTGACAGATCCACTGTGATGCAGGATACTAATGGGGTACTTGCCTTGAATGGGAGACAGGACAACTGCCCTGAGGGATAAGTGATACTTGAGTTAAAATCCGAGGATGAGTAGGCGTTGACAGTGCCAGTGGTGGTTGGAAGGTCTGCAGGTAGAGAGCATTCCCTTGGAGAAATTGGCAATGAGATAGCACAAGGACAGAGAGATAACTGTCCCCTCCAATCCATTGTCTAGCCAATGAGGATTGACATCCACTGTTTTTACTCTCATGGGAGGAAGCTGACAGTAGGTGAGCATAACCTCAGTAAAGCAAATGGCATACAAAAAGACCAAGTGTGTGGGATGCTAAGAAGAATGGGTAGATTAATTAGGAGCCAGTTTGAATAGAAAAAAAGGCTCAAATTATGGTAGTAATGGTGTATGTGGGGGTGGGGAGAGGGAACAGGGCAGGCAAGTATTTGGAGGAAGGCAGCATGTCAGTGAAAAAAACTCTGCCCCACTACCTCACTGTGAATCGAATTCTAACTCAAGTTTCCTCATCAGTGGGATGCAAAACTCACACAGACCTGGGTCTGACTCCTGGATCTTTGACTTTACTAGTTGAGTGACTTTAGGCAAGACAGTGAATTATCTCTACTTCAGTTTCCTCATTGGTGATTACTGTTATTAAGGATGTAGAGGGCTAATGCTTATGAACTGTTTAGTACAATATTTGAAGATGGCACATATTCCATAAATCTATCTATTATTATCACAGGTAAGAATTTACTGTTGTAAATAAATTTGTTAAAATCCTGGGATTTAGTAGAGGAATAAAGCCAGAGAGATGGTGTTTCTCAAAACTGTTTAAGGGCTTCCTTCTCGTTCTGAGGGTTTCTCCTCTAAATCTCCTGCCCTCAATCCCCAAACTGCCAAGTCCTTTAGCAAAGGGACTCCGCCATCTATTTCCTCCCGCTTAAGGCAGTGCCTGGCTCCCAAGTGATGGTTTTTGCATGGTGATGATATTTGAAGCTGTAGGAGGGCATGAAATTGCCAAATTGAAGAATGAAGCGCCTGGCCGTGGGAAACACCTGTATTTATTTACAGTGGAGAGAGAGTCAGCCGTTGCTGCCAGAAAAACTAGGATAGTCAGTCTCTACAGCTCAGGTCGAAGGAGAATTAGTGCATCAAAGTCTGGGAGGACAAGGAGACAAGAAAAAGTACCAGAAGTGATGAGAGTATTGTCTCTCAGAGAGAGAAGTTTCAGGAACACGTACGGTAGCATCCAGCTTGAAGGATTAAAATGTAGGTGGTGGTGAGAAAGTGGGAACATTGGTCGCTGAGTGCATGGATTTTTCTTTCAAGAAATCCGTGGTAAAGGTAAGCAGAAGGAGTATTTGCTTTAATGAGTCATGGCCTTAAGAAAATTTATTGTTGGTTTTGTTGTTCTTGAGGAGTTCAGGGAAATGCAAGTCATGTAAGAATTGAGAGGGTTACAGGGTATCTTGGATGCGGCAGGGTTCTGGAGGTCTGCATTACCCAGACTGGAATACTAATCCCTGCATGTATAGGTAGAAACAGGCGGAGCAGACTGAACTGTCTGCTCTTGTCTTCATCTCTGCATTTTTAAAGCTTGTGGTTCTCAGAATGTAGCACATGCAGTGTGGTCTTGCCCAGGGTGCCGAGAAGAGAGTCGAAGGCACTGAGACAGGAGCTGCATGAAGGCAGACATGAATGTGCTCACAAGAATGAAAGCTTATTCATTTCTCCTCTTCCCAACTGTCTCCATGTGATGCATGTACGTTTTTGAGGCTTAACTGTCTTTGATAGTTTTATGATAATTTATGTTTTTTAAGTGTGGGTGAGTTGGCAAGTGATCACATTGGTTCTGGTTTGTTATGAATAAATAGTATGTCAAAGTTTTATGCCGTTTCAAAAATGTTATTTAGAATAAAACTTCCTTTGAAGCCACAATAGTCTCTTACTCAAAATATTTATTTAGACCATATTGTTTAAATATAGATAATTCCCTTAAGGGACAATTGTAGTCTATATAAATCTGAGTTTAAAACAAATAGACCTTCTGGAATTCATAAAAAACAAAATGGATATTCCAGTGCTTAAGTGTTTATATACAAAAGGAGTTGAGGTGTTCCAGTGTTTGTGTGTTTAGGTACAAAAAGAGAGGAATTCATGAGAAGGGATGATGATCTGAAAAATTTAATTCCCAAGTGTACCAGATGTATAAAGTTATATAGGAAGACAAAATATTTGAGTCATATTTTAGTTTAGAGAAAGTGAAGGAATGATTTAACCAGTAAAAAAAAATATATGCATAAAAATAAAGCAAATTCACAGTTTCTTAATTTGTTCCGATCTTGAGTATAATAAAAATTATAATTTAGCTATGAAGTTGATAAAAGTGTGCTTTAAACACAACACAAATTAGGATATTTTTGTCAAATAATTAAATAGAATAAAATTCGTGATTTAAGGTATTTTTGCGTTTTATGCCGGAGTTTATGTTTAACTGTCCGTGAAAGAGCATATCTTTTTATTGGCCCTCTCTTGATTTTGGTAAAGCAGAGGGTATGTTTTTAAGCCTTTATGAAAGCTTTGATTATTGTACCTTAAATTACATAGATTCAATACTTTAATGCCAACCAAGTTCCCATATCTGAATTTATATTAGTTAGTTTGTAAAGTGCCTTGTTTTTAGTAGAAACATTGTCCTCTAAACTTTTTATTTTGGTCATAGAATCAAGGTGAGAGTTCATTAATTAATGAACATGTTATTTAGAGAAACCATTTCTAAGCTGGGACGTTCTGATAATTTCTCAGCCAACAAACTATTGAAATTGAAATAAGAACTTATGGGCAGAATGTTTCCCCTTATATCCTAAAAATTCCTTTAATTGCTAATACATGCAGCAAAGTCTCACAACCTAGCTAATGTGCAATAGGACTGTTGG
The DNA here is from genome assembly GCA_963574415.1 of Tarsius wallacei. Lineage (NCBI taxonomy): Eukaryota > Metazoa > Chordata > Mammalia > Primates > Tarsiidae > Tarsius > Tarsius wallacei. Next base: position 28,653 of record CAUYQG010098577.1, read on the forward strand.
CATCAGAGGAGAGATCCTGACATACCAGGCAGATGATATAATTAAATATTTCCCTAGTGGTACACAGAAGAGCAAATTGGGCATGGGGGTGGGGGTGAGGTACGAATGGAGTCTGCAGTGAGGACTTGAACATCTGAAACCAAATAGGGACCCATAGATTTACTGTTAATTAACGGAGGAGAAATACTTTCCACTTGCCTGATCCAAAGCATAGGGAAGCGTAAAAGCCCGCTCGGTCTTATTCTTTGTAAATGGAATTCATCCCAACCATGTTAACAATATCTAAAATATTGTTGCAAATGAGACAATTTATATAAAAGTCCAAAGGGTTCCAGAAATATGGGCATCCGGAGCTGTGTAAGTGAGCATAGCTTTCAGGCACAGAGCTGCAGTGTCAGGTATCCATACCCACCCTCCCACCCCCAAATCAGTAATCATTGATTGCATCTAAATCTGCTGAGAGATCTTTTCCTGGCAGTTCAAGTAGTTACAGTAGATTGTTAATCTGTGAATGATCAGACCAAATCCCTTCTGTCTTCAGAATTTCCATGCAAATTAGAATTAAATGTATGAGATAAATTTATTAACGGTAGTCTGGGAGCATAGGTCAGTTTCAGCATAATTCTTAAACATAGGTTTTTATTCATAAAAAAGTTACACTCCATTTATGCTAATTTTCTATGGATTTCACTTTATAATATAAACTGAGATGATTTTTTTTAAAGTGCCTGAAAAGAAATAAAAGATTTTTGAGTGTGTTTTACAGTTTTCTACAATACAGTTGTACTCTTGCAGGTGTAAGATGTTTCTATAAGTGACTTTTTCTATTCTGCATGTGATCTAAAACAAAATTTAAACTTATTTTCTTATATCACTACTAAAATAAAAGGATTATTTTTTGTTTCTCAAAACAAATGAAAATAGAATTAATAAATTTTGAAAAACCACAAGGAATTGGGATGTGATAAACAGTAACACACATGTTAGGTCTCCTTTGGCAGTGGAGTGTCTTTTGAAACAAACCTGAAATATAAGCGAATAATTGAATTCAAATTCAGCAGAGGAAAAGTAATTTTCTAATAATAATATTTATTTGCCATGTTTTACTTTCACAAACATTTTACCTGAACATTTTTAGAATGCATTTTTTTCATTACTGACAAGTGGATAAACTTGTAAGGAAATATATATTAGCACCATGTTTTTCTCTTTTGAATTTCTAGTGTTATAAATACAGTATTCATATGGAATATGTAATCTTTTAGTTTATTCTACATCTTTAAGACTTTCTATAGGGAAGGAGGAGGGGGTTAGGCATGAGAAATTGTCTATTGGGTACAATGTATACTATTCAGGTGGAAGGACCACTAAAATCCCAGAGTTTACCACTATGCAATACATTCATGTAACAAAACTGCGCTTGTACTCCCTAAATCTATTTTTAAAAAATTTAAAAATGATAAAGGTTTCTATGAATGGCATAGAATAAAACATGTTAGTGAATAAACTTTATTTACCTTTATTTATAAGAGATTTTGATACCCAAATACATTTTTTAAACTCTCCGGGCCCCTATCATCATAAAGCCTTTAAACATGGAAATGGGCGTTATTTATTAAAGTGGGGAAAAATATAATGCTGTTGAACAGATGCTGATCATTTCTTCCCCCTTTATTTTTCAGGCCATCCGTTGCACACTGGTAAACTGCACGTGTGAATGTTTTCAGCCAGGGAAGATTAACCTGAGGACTTGCGATCAGTGTAAACATGGCTGGGTGGCACATGGTGAGGAAAATCTGGGCTTTTCTTCTCGCTCTTGTTCTGTTCATGTGAATGTGTGTTTTTATTTTAGAGCAGTCACTGGCCTGGAGAAGAGAGAGGTCAGCTGCACTCCAAGTATTAGTTGATATTCAGCCTGTGGCTCTCAAATAGCATGTTCTCTGCTCCAAGAAGTAAGGCTACCAGGCAGCTCTCAGCAGAAGGGTGAGACGTTTATAGGACAGTCGGGCTGCGGGATTCTTAGTGAGTATAGGAGCAGCCAGCAAGCACCAGGCCCGGTAGAAACGCAAACATACCACAGTTGGCCTTTCAGGGCCTGGACCTCAGAGGGAAACTGGCAAATCGTCATTGCTTAAGAACTCCTCAGTGACTGCTCAGCCTTGTCGTACGTGTTAGGGGCTGAGTTTATACTTCCAGATGTTGAAGTTTGTATGGTCTAAGATGGGCGAGAGAGTGAACGGGAACAATATCTGGCCAGTATCTGAAAAAACAATCTGTTAATACCCCCCTTTCAGGGTGCATGGGGATGGGAGGTGGCTGATATAAGTAGAGAGTGAGCTTTGTGTAGGTGTGGGCAGGGGGTGGGGTGACCCAGAGGGAAGGATAGGAGTGTTGAGGCTTTTTGCCAGGTGCTCAGAGCCAGTCTGTCCATGTGCCACAACTGAGAATTCGACATATTCTTGCATATGGTTCACGTTTATTGTGATTAAGCAGAAGGAGCTTTGGAAATAAGCAGACATTTTTTTCCCCCACCTCCTAGATTGTAGAATTTAAAAAGATAGGTGAAGTTTATAAAAGAAATCCTGGCTGGAGGTTTTTTGACAGCCTGGGGTCCTGGCTCTTCAGTGGACATATTCTTCATTCCCCAGTTGTGCCAAACATCCAGTGGGTTGTGTTTTTCTAAATGCCATGTTATTCTAGCAAGATCTGAGGTAACCATGTTGGACCATGCCTTGAAATGCTTTTAATTTGTCATGTACCTTGCTTGTTAGGGCGTGTGTGTGTTGGAGTTGCAGGGACATTTCAGCTATGTTTCTGTGAGAGAGTAGTGTAAGAGGAAAACATTGGGAGGAGTGTGTTTCCACCATGCAGCTACAATCACATAATCCCTCAGCGCCCTCAGGATGGAACTCTTTCCTGCCTCATTAACAACAAGGCCAAATCGGTAACAATTCTGTCTAGTCTTGATCAACAGATGAGTCGCTGTTAATGTTCGTAGCCTATGTATGTTACTACATTCAGTGATTTCTTCTCTCTTCCTATGTTAGTTTGCTAGGGTTGCCATAACAAAATACCCAAGGCAGGGTGGCTTAAGCAACAGAAATTTATACCCTCAGCATTCTGGAGACTAAAATTTCCAGATCAAAGTATTGGCAGCATTGGTTTCATTCTGAGACCTCTCTTCCTGCTTTGTGGATGGCCACCCTCACATAGCCTCAGCCTCTGTGGGCCCATGCCTCTGGTGTCCCTTGTGCACCCAGATTTCCTTTTCTAAGAACACCGGTCAAAATAAGTTAGGGCCCACCCTACGGAACCAACCCATTTTAACTTAATCACCTCTTTAAAGGTCCTGTCTCCAAATGTAGTCACATTCTGAGATAATAGTGGTTACAGCTTCAACATATGAACTTAGGGGGAATACAATTCAGCCTGTAATACTTCCTAAGCATCCTTCTTTCCCTGAAGAAGTATTGTTTCTGCTAGGTAATAGGTACAGAGCTTGTGTCCCAAACACATGAAAAATCATGAGGTCAGGAGGCATGGATGGATGGTTATGGACTATTCTGAGGTCATATCCTGACTCTGCCACTCCAGTGACATGTTACTCAATATCTCTGGACCTCAGTTTCTTATCTGTAAAATAGGGTCAATAATACCTACTTTACTGTCTTATTCTGAAAATTAAAGATAAAATATATAAAGCCTTTAATACATAATTCATGTTAAAAATAAATTGGACAATAGATGAGCATTAGAAGAGGGTCAGTCACTAGACAAAAGGCTTTTCATTTGTTCACTCTCTCATTTTTTTCCAAAGCCATCTTGTATTATCATCATCTATCTACTATGGTAGCCTTGTGAGTCTAAAAGTTGACTGTGCCACCAGAGTTTGTTTTATCTATCCACATTCCATATGCATATTCCATTAGTAGCGAATTTTTAAAGAAGCAATATTTCTTCCTTCCTGAACAACATAAATTATTCCTGGCCAATGATTGTTCTGAAGACTTTCTGAAGAATGTGGGTTTTTCACCCAACCTGAATGAGAGATTTCTGTTACACCAGACTGTGCTTTTCCTACTGTACCATTAAAAATTCTGTGATTCTGGGATAGTAATTTTAGGGTTTCTCAGGTATAAATAAAATGAATTCTAGTTATTTCCCTCGCAATTATCATCTTGACCTCTCTTCTCCCCCACAACAGGGATATATCTGTATACAACACATACACACTGGTATGCAAATCCCGTTCTTCCTCCATTTAGTAGGGCAAATATGACTGAGGTTGGCTTCTAGCCTTTGAGTTGGCAGTGGGAGGAGAGCACCTACTCTTTTTGCCCCCAGCATTTCAACTAATTGCTTCATTCCCTCCCTTTGCACAGAAACCCTGAAATCATGTCTCCAATTATTTCTGCTCAAAGGGGAAACGCAGCAGTCTTTCTGGCTGCCTTACACAGCACGGTGTCCTACATGTGGGGCGCAGAGGAAGTGACATGGTTTTTCTAGTGTGTAATTTTTCTCGGAGCAGCAATAAGACTACGGGGACACTTTTCATAGAATTGGTTCGTGTTAGCACTAAACACACTATCTATTACTGTGTTATTTTTTAAAAATTAATATCTGCTACTAAAATATAACCAAATGCCAAAATCGGGTATTATTTTTAAATTGAAGAATTTTTAGAAATTTGTTGACCTCTTTTGAATATGTCTTTCTATATATCTTTTGTTAGCAGCATCTTTAATTTACTCCTAAGATGTTGGATTCCTGGGCCATTATATAACATACATATGCACATGTATGTCTGTATGTATGAATTTATAAACCCACACACACATGCACACGCACACACCGTTGCCTTACAGTTTGCTTCTCAAGCCTGCTTGAGTTGTTGACAGTTAGCTTCTTTATAAAAATCTTTATAAAAATCTTTTTTTGTTTGTTTGGTTGGTTTTTTTGAGTGGGAATCTCACTCTGTCGCCCAGGCTGGAGTACAGTGGAATACTCACGGCCAACCCAGCATCGACCTGCTGGGCTCCCGCGATCCTTCCACCTCAGCCTTCCAAGTAGCTGGAACTACAGGCGCGTGCTACCACACCCGGCTAATTTTTTATTTATTGTAGAGATGAGGTCTCGCCAAGTTGCCCAGGCTAGTTTCGAACCCCTGGGCTCAGGCAGTGCTCTCACCTCCGCCTCCCAAAGTGCAGGGATTACAGGCTTGAGCCACCGTGCCTGGCCTAAAAGAATTTTTAAAAAATGAAAGAGAGTGATAAATTCATTATACTGCAATACTTGAGTTTTGAAATTACTTAGTGGATCATGTTACTTCTCATAAATTACTTCCTAGAAATCTTTAGCACTATTGAGTTAAGGGGGGAACAAATCCTAAAACTGTTCTTTGAATACCAGTAGACATTTCCTAATGAATTAATACAGAAGTTCCTACTTTTACCCTCCTGCTAGGAGTTTCATCTCTTTCACTTTAATAATAGAAAGCAGTGCCTGTTGAATTTAACGTTATTTAAAACAATTTGTTGTTGTTGTTGTTATAGAATGGCCATACCCTAGTCTATGATGACTTAGTTGGTAGGCCAGAAATAGCTCAAAATTTCTAATTTTGTTATGTTTTTGTTCCAAGTTCTTGGATAAAGGACTTCAGTCTTCTGCCACTAAATTCACTTAAATACTGTATGTTTAATCTCCCGTGTGCATTGTCTTCTCTGTGCTTTTCTTTCATTCACCTAAAAAGATTTGTTTACCTCTTAAAAAACAACAACAAGACCAGTTTCCCACAAATTCAACTCTTTTTGGTTCATGTACCAAAATAAGATATTAGGATTTGAGTGGTAACAGGCTTCTTTTCTGCTGATGTAAATGTTTGTTTGTTTTAGTAGAAATTTAGTTTGCTGTGTTTTTACCCTTTCTCCCTCTGCTGGAGTAGTAATTTGACCATTCACGGAATTGAGACTTCAGCCAAAGATTTTATGTAGTCTTAAAAATTAGCCAGTATTACTATTATTGTTTAATATTTGCAAATCTATTTTAATGTCCATAGTCCAGATGAAGGCTTTATTTCTAAACCATTACAATGAAGGTAAAAAAATTTTTGATCAAAAAAAGAAATAAATTAAATCCTAAATGGTTTGGAGAAATATTTAACAATAATCCAGGACAATTGAAAATTTGTTTTTTGGTTTTTTTCATGATGGTATGTATTTGATTTGTGTGTTTAATAAAAGAGGTGCAGAGTGTAGAAAGGTTATTTATTTAGATTTTTTTTTATCCTTTACTGGATTAGTAACTTTTACTTTTGATGAAGCCCATGTGTTAACTACCCCTTTTCTGGACAAAAGAAAAAAAAAAATTAAAGCTACCCGGTCCCACTGTTTCTAGGTATGTCAGGTGATCATTTGGCAAAAATATGAGGCTTGATGAATAAAAACTGTGTTATACAGCTTACTGAACCCTAGAGCAGTTTTCTCAGTGCAAATTATTTTCTTCAAGAAATACTTTGACTTTAAATGAAAAGGATGTGCCATTCCAACAGACTGCATGAATGCTAGAACTTTTGTTCGCTTCCAAGAGATCTGAATTAACACTCTTGTTATTTCCTCTGGCCTAGGCCTGCCTGCAAGAATGCTTGTTGCACTGGAATTCTTGAGACTTTTTCTTTATTGTAGTCTGTAAATGTGATTTCCTTTTACTCCTTGCAGTTCATTCAAGGAAAAGAGAGTTTTATATTTTTACTTTAATTATTTTCTAATCAAGCCAGAATTTCTTCTGCCCATATTTTATCCAAACTCTTCAGATTTTTACAAGTAAAATAGATTTTAATGTAAAAGGAGCAGACTCGGCCTATATCATGTGATCATCTGTCAGTAGATATTTACTAAACATATATCATATGAAAAGTATTATGCCAGGTAGTCTTTAGTTCTTCACCACAGGAAATTGTGAGGAACAGAAAGTAAATTTAGTGTCATATACCAACCAGCTTTATGGCTTAATGTACTGTAAGGCTTAATAGTCATACAACCTATTCATTTCAAGCCTTTCTTTTTTGTAATTCATTGGAAGTTATTTTTCTCTTTTTTTTTCTTCTGCCTCGTTGAATTTGAATTCCCAGCGTTTACTTGGTATATCTTATTAGATCAGGGGTATTTAAAGAGACCCTCAACCAAATAGAAACTATAGGATATCCCATTAAATTTGAATTTCAGGTAATGAACGGTATTCTAGTATACATATGTACCTTGCAAATTTAGCTCAGTGTCATGTAATTTTATTTGCTAAATCTGGCAAACCCACACCTAAAAGAAAATCCTAGTCATACTCAGTTTGCATGATTAAGTCCTAAATCAGTGCTATTGGTCAAGAGCATCTTAGAATCAAAAAGCATTTGATGATATCAAGCCTATATTTAGAATCTTGAGATCTCAGGATTTTGTTGACAAATTCCCCAGATTTGTTGGAGGCATTGGGCACTTTATAAGGACTTCAGTGGGAAAGATCAGAACCAGTAGTTTGTCATTGTATCCTCTGAAAGATCACACATGTTTTTATGATTTGTCCCAGCCTGTGTCCTGCTTATCATTTGGCTAAATATCTGCAAAAGGAGTTTGTCCCCAACTGGTAGCTTTCTGACTTGACTCCAAAGACCAGTATAATGAAAGTAGTCTTCTCTATCTTCTTTTCTCTTCTAGTCTTGTTTCCTTCCCACCCCAGACAGAAACTCCTCTATCATAAACAATAAAACATGACATTTCTGTGACATCATACTTATTCTTAGTGACTCAGCAACAGTAGCTAGGTTAGTTAAGATAAAGAGAGAAGAGTGGGGAAAAAAAGTTTCCTCTGACAAGGGAAGATAATGTTCCCAGATGTTAACCTGCAGGAAAGCTCTGACCTATAGAATATTCCAGCAAGAATGAATTTTGCTTTGGGAGAAAATTTTTACAGAGGGATGCTTAGGATTTGGTGAACAGTATCAATATGAGTCCTCGGTGTAGGGAAATAAATGGCACAGTTAAGAACTTGATCTTTTGGAAAGATGCTTTTAGGGCTTTGGTCAGAAACACAGGGATAAAAATACTTACAGTCCTCTTGGTGTACTGGTTTAGAAAACGCGGGAACTAACACAGAATCTGCTTAAAAAAATTTGTCTTTCTAGTAGACTTGGTTCTTCCAGATTGTAATACTGAAACCTAGTTGTGCCTAGTTGCAAAATTCTCTTTTGGTTAGGGAACTAGCTTTTAGTTTCCTTGTAGCTCTGATTGGGTCCTGGTCTCTACATGGGCAAAGTCCTTGGACGTTTCTCAACATATTTTCATTTTAGAGAACAAAAACAAGGCCATTTTTCTGCCTGGCACAGAAGACTTTCTTTTTTTTCTTGACCCGAGGGCACAGTGCCCTCTTCGGCTTCTCTCCTTTACTCCCTGATCACTGCTGATAAGCTGTAAAGGGAGGACATCTTCACAAATGCAAAGGTTTGGTGCCTGATTAATGGTATTAACTATTTTCTTATTGTGTCCCTGAACTGCTTATTTTGATTTGTTTCTCAGCCTGCCCACCTATGGGAAGGTGCTTTGAACTCCTTAAATTTTCTTTAAACACAGCACAAACAGTGCCTCCTCTTCCAAGTCCTGGGCTCTTTGCCTATTCGCTCCCCAGATTTTTTTTTTTTTTTTTTTTGTCTAAGTCTATTTTATTCAGATGGAACATAAGGTAAGTCTGGCCTCTAAAGTATAATCAGTGCTGGCCCACTGGTAAAGAGTTTCTTGGGAGGATTTTGAAATTAAAACACACAGAGCTCTGGCCCCAGGGTATGAAAAAGCTTCAGGTAAAAGACTGGTAGGCAATATGCAAAACAGGTAAGAGTGCAGCTCTTGAATGAGATTGTTTAGGTTTATCTTGGGCTCTATTACCAACTGTTGGTAGAACTTTGGCCAAATTCTATAATCCTTCTGTTTTTTCATCTGTGAAATGTGAATAATGATAGCTCCTAGCTCATAGGGTTCTTCAAAGATGAAATGAGACAAACCAGATGCCCTGTGTACAGTAAATACCTAATAAGTGTTAGTTATTAAGTCACCCATATGCTAGATGCTAGTTGTTATTACTAAACTCTTAGAAGAGGAAAGCTTCAACCTTGAGGACATGACAGACATGTTTTTAGCACTGTTCAGTATTAAAATGTTGGATGCGGCTAGGCTAGTAGTCAAATTCCTTTTCTGCCTCTTTTTAGTAATGCCTTATCTAAACCCCCATTCCTTTTTCTGTAAATTCAGATAACAGTAGGAATGTATGTAAATATCACAGAGCAGTTTGAGGGGAGATTAAATGCAGGAGTGGAGTTAGCCCATATTCAGGCACAACTTTTAGTTGCTGGTATTATTAAGTCAATAAAATAATATTAAACATCAGTATTAATGACCGCATCTGGTGTCTTAAGGTGCAAGTGTGAAAGAACCTCATGGTATGAAGTTCTTTCTCCTTTGGTGCACAGTAGCAGAGTTCAGGTCTTTTGGCTGTGGGACCAGAGTTCCCTAGGCGATATTGTTTCCCACAGCAAATCCAGTACAATTCCTTACCTTCCATTTCACCTAAAATGTCACATGGGCCCTTGTTTGAACAGAGGTAAGGAACATTTTACACCAGAAGTCATATTTTGAGGCATGCAGACCGATTAAAATGAATTGTAGGAGTACTTACCTGCGAAAAATCCAAAAGCAGGACGTAGGTGAATTTTAAGTAGGATTAAGGCTACTTTTGCCTATTTTCACGCCTATCTTTTTGCATGTGAAGTGCTTTGATGGGTTCAACACTTTATCATTTTATTGCATTTTATGACATCATAAATTTTTATATCTTGCTAACGATCCTACAGGAAGCTTAATTGTTTATAGGAACATCTTAATTAACTGGAGTTCACCAGGTTAAGCAGAACACAAATTGAAGGGGTTATAAATGAAACGCTCTCAACTCCTCTCCTTTTACTCAGGATAAACTAGGAGATTCAGCTGAGTCTCAAGAACCCAGTTTGCCTCAGCAATGTCATGTCGATACTTTGAACCACTCTTTCTTCTCTGTTGTGTCATAAGTGGTGACATCTTCCCACCTCCCCCTACCCCTTTATTGAAGCGTGAAATTGCAGGATGAGACGCGGAGGGCATCTCAGAACCCTGTCTTGCATTCTGGGAGTCCTAAAATGTGGTTTATGCATCCACTTTCCTACCAGCTTTTGCCTTTGCCTTTGTAGATGTGTGCAGCTCTTCAAAAGCTTCTTGAATTAGTCTGTTGTTAGCGTATAGCCAATGCATTGTATAGGAAATACTTTAAGAATTTGTTACCCCAATTGGATGGACTCATAAACAGTATCTATTAAGGGCCTCAGTAGTAAGGGCGTTCTCTCCTTGGAGCTGCTCCCTGGTACCTAGATAACCCCCACTTTGACCTTACTGGCTTCCCAGCCTGCTGTAGTATCAAATTCATCTAATTGAAAGGACAGTCCTTTGGGGCCTTCGGTCAAGGAGGGTAAAAGCAACTCCAGACCTGGGTGCCCAGTGAGGACACCGCTGTTGTGGCTTCTGAGCGCTTGAAATGTCACGAGTCCAAATTGAGATGTGCCGTAAGTATAACGTATACACTGGATTTGGGAGATGTCATATTAAGAAATAAAGCATGTGAAATTGTGTCAAGCAAAATATATTTTAGAAGTTAATGTCACCGTTTTTTGCTTTAAAAAATGAAACTAGAAAAATTCAAATGACATATATGGCTTGAATTATATTTCTGTTTGGTGTGACTGTTGTAGGCTCTAGGTGTGAAACAGTGTGTCCAGGGAACTAAAGTTTAGGTAGAAGTGGTTTAGTGGCAGAGTAGTTAGCATTGGTGTGAGAATCCCCACAACCAAAATCCAGGCTCTTGTCCCTTCCACGCGTCTCTGTAAACTCTTTCCCGGTCTTTTCCTTTGCACTTCCACACTTGCTGCACAGTTGACCCTGTTCAGTCTGACCTGTGCCCTGTTCATCAAGGAAGAGGGATTCCCACCCTTCTCCCCCCCACCCCCCCGCCCCCACAGAGCAATTGAGTGCTGCTTTCTTTATCTTGTCAACATACTTTGCTGAAACCAGAAGGGTAGTTTCTGTGTGATACGGATCCTTCCACTGACTTGGGAGGCTCAGGAAGCACACTTCATCTTTGCATGCTGGTGCCTGCTGCGGTGTCTCCCCTGTGGTGCCTGTAACAAAGGTTTATAGACACTCTCAATTTATCTAAAAGTCTTCGATTTCTAATTGCCGTTTTCTTTTCCAGAAGCCTCTTCCCATTTTAAGGGGCTAGCACAGCCTGCAAGCATCTTATCTTTACCTCCATTTGTGCGTTTCTCTTTTCCAGTTCTCATTCTATTTTCACCCTTGCTGTTTCCCTGTCTTCAGACGACAAAATAAATGAAAGGTAGGTGGGAAATTTTAGTAGCCCAACTAACCAGGACATAAATTTTAGAAAAGTTAAATTTGTTTGATCATTAACAGATGTCGGCATTTTTGTTTTACTCAGAAGATATGATCGTGAGTGAAAACCTTCCACTTTTATTTGGTAGTCCTTCCATATTCCTTTGCCTGTGAAAATCTAAGGGTAAGACATCCCCCCCGCCTTTGGCTGATTATGTTTTTCACTATCAGTAAAAATTAAAAAACAAATCAACCTCTAACATAAAAGAAAACACCTGTTTGGCTTGGAGAACTTGGCTAGGGAGGTCTCCCTACCCCCCCACCCCTGACATGCCAAAAGCGACCATCACAGGGCCCCTTTAAAAAAAGTCATTTTTTTTCTTTATTTCATGTGAGCATTGGCAGAAACTCTGACAAGCAGTTCTTCATATTTTATTATGTTCTTGTCTGCAGAATCTCTGTCAGGCAAAAACCTTGTCAGCGGAAAACCTGTCGTAGGATCAGAGGAGACAAAAACAGGTGTCACACAGGCAGTCAAAACTGAAGGAAAAAAAAGATTAGGCTAAAGAGAGAGAGGCAGACAATTACATTAATGCCATTGCTTTTATCTTATAGATGTGTGTTATTATCTCGGGGTGCTGAGTGCGCAATTGCCTCAAAGAAAAGTAGACAGGAGACAAGGGGAAACTTGATAGTTATTAACTGAAGAGGCAGTGTGTCAAAGCTGGATGGGGTTCAAAGTTTTGCAAAGGAAAAAAACTGCAGGCAGCCAGCAACGGCTGTGTGGTTCTGCTTTCGGCTACATAAACCTAGTAGCAATCTAACATTTTCTACTTGGAAACAGATCATAGAGAGAAAAATTAATGAAAGATCTCATTCGGAGGTTTTTGGGGTAACATTTATCCTACATATATGCGACTGAATCACATAACCTTCTCTCTCTCGTAAAATCTCACTACAATGTGAGACATGGTGAGGCATGAAGACAGGCATTTGTCAGTTCAGCTGTGTTGTTTGGATATGTTTAAAACACCTATTATCAACACACTTTTAATTAAAAAAAGCTATTAAGAAGCCTTTTTACTAAGTGTGAACATCTGTACGTGCAAGCTGTAAATTAGGAGATCACATATGTGTGCCTCAGTCAGAGACTAAATGAATTTGGCAAGTGTTTTCTATTACTGGTTTTAAGTACAGTAAAATATCCAAAGGAAAAATGGCTACATTTACAGTTTGTATTGTGTGTATTGTGCCTGTTGGTACTGATTAATAGAGCTTTCCTAATTAGAAATTAAAATTATTAGTATGATCAGATTAGTAAGTAGAAGTCAAAGCACTAACCAGCGTCTCCCTCTGTTTCTCTGTTCACATTATTTCGGGAGACTTGACCGTCTTTCTGAAAGTTTGGGCTCCATTAAGTATGTGTGATTGTATAAAATAGTTTTGTTGTGCCAGTGGCCTAAATCCCAAAAGATTTTTAGCCTTGTTGATACATGTGAAACAGCCAAGTAATAGAGAATGGGATGGAAACTTTACGTTTCCCTGTCCACTCAATCATATGTTTATCGTATAAGTGGAAAATATCAAGATACTGCTCTAGTTCTTAACATTTTCTGCTTATGCATTTAAGATTTTGTTAGTTTAGAATTTTCCTATGCCCTAGGACTTGCTTCTTAACCCTTTTTTATGAGAAAATCTTTATATGGGGTCTTTTATCCCACCAGTTACTAATACAAAGCAGTTTGGTACTTGATACATGCTTTAAGCAAATCCAGCAATTCACAAGGAAACACACATCAGTGTCAAAAGTGTGTGGGATAGCCCAGAGTTTTAAGGGATTACAGCAGGGAGAAAAAACATTGATTATAGATTTAGAATGAGATTTCAGGCTGAATTTCTTGGGGAAGGAGGAAAAAATACTTGCGACAAAAAAGGTGATGTTCATTTAAAAAAATCCAAAAAACAAGACCAAGTATAATTCATTTCTTTCTTTTAGGTATTATTTCCTACCAGACTCTGACTTTTTATATCACTATTCTCTCTCGATTTTGAAATATTTTCTCACATGTGATAGAGTTTAAAGCGTATGTTTTATCAAATAATAAGTATACTTGCCTGTATGGTGTTTCCTTCGTGAAATTCTTGTGGAGATATATGCTGCTTCAAGAAAAGTCTTTAAAGCGAATAACTTGAGGGTAGGATGATCAGTCTCATAGAATAATTAATTTTCTGTTTGTATAATAAAAGGATATACATAGTTCATTATAGTAGTAAATATCAAGTTAGTTTAAAATGGGATATGCATCATAATCAGCATACTGTACATTTAATTCATTGATGTATAAATCGAATAAAGCCGAGTTTGTGTAGCCAGCTTTCAGCTAGCTTTGGCAACTGGAGGTGGGCTAGAGTCGCAGCAGTAATAATAATAATTCCCAAGCCTGGTTTCAGCAAGCAGATTCAGTTACCAAATCTCCTTCCTCAACCTGCTGTCACATTTGCGGATTAGATTTTCTCTTGCCCACTACCACCTTTGTCTAAAGTTGCTGCAAATGAGCGAAGAAGGGCCCCTAGAAGTGGACCATGTCAGAAGGCAGGAGGAGGGACACAGGTATAACCAAGGACCTGTTTAATCTGTTAGCCAGAAGAGTGAGCGTCCGAATAACCAAGCGTTGGCAGTGTACTTTTGTGTGTGCCTCAGTCAGACGCTAATGATTTCCAAAGTCTGTTTTGAAGACTTGATTATGCATAAGGCCACGGGGGGGAAATGCCAATCAGTGTGAAATATTGGCTATATAGTCTCAAGTGGAGCTCAAGTTCTACCCTGGACTAATTGTGGGTGTTGGTATGTGTATGTATGTTCACGGACTCTGAAAGCTGCGTGTCAACTGGAGTCAATTAAAATCCAGAGGACAGTAGGGCTCAGTGGAACTACTTCTGTTCCTCTTCCCTCCCTACAGTTTAGAATCACATTCATAATAAACCATGAGAGTGTTTATGTATTATCCCTCATGTATTAAGGGGTAAGAAAAAAAATCAAGGACCATTCACATAGGGTATAGTAATGCAATGAGGGTTTGTAGAAACTTGGTGGAGTTTTTTCCAGTTTAAAAACACCGACACACTGTTTGTTCAAGCAAAAAAATAAACCCTTCACACATAAGGGCTGACAGTTTTTATCACCAGGCTTGGTGATCAGCTCTTTTAGCTACATGCCATTTGTTCTTTTCTTTAAAAAATTCTAGAAGCAAGTCTTTTCTCTCATTGGTATTAAATATCCTAATTAATTCAACCTTGACAGTTACAGCTAGAAAGTTGTGACTTAAATGGAACGGGAATTATTTTGTACTTAACTTGCTCTCAATTACATAGCTCTTTCCCCCAAAAGTCGTGAATAAAATGTACAGATCTAAATATTACTTCAGTTCGTAAGAAAATTTTCTCTTAGTCACAATTGGTGCCCACCGTCATGATCTCTTGATTCACTAAAAAGTTTTTAATATGTCATCATTGCCCTTTCTTAATGTGTTCCCCAAGTGTTGAGGCTTTTATTAGGATCTGGCTCACAACCTACGGGTAGGTTAAGCCTTTTCCTTGAGCCCTGATGCTCACGCCTAGTAAGAAAGCTGAGTCTTATAATGGGAAAGGATTGATGTTATAATGATTCCAAAGGGCCTCTTTATGATGAAATTCTAAATACGCAAAATCCCATTAAATCTGTAGAAGTTCATGGGCTAGCTACATTGAGATGACATATCATTATATTGGGTATAGTGTGCTTATTATAAAGTGTGGAATAATTGGAAATTATTGGTCATATTAGCAAGAGTGAAGATCCACCCACCCTCATACATTCGGAGGTAATGGCCTGGACGTTGGAGATAGGAGTGGTAACAATATTCTGTTTGTAAGTAATCAAAACGTACAAATCTGACCCCTGAAATCGCTCTAATGTTGTCACTAACAACTTTATTTTAGAACTCTTAAAGTAATTATGGAAAGAGTTCCATAAAAACAGTCTCTAAAGACGTGTTAAATGTTAATCTATTAGAAGTTAAAATAATATTCTAGGATCCAGAGTTCCTAAAAGCTGACCACTTGATGCTTATAATTTGGAATCCTAGTGGAAGTTTAAGCAGGAGACATGGAGTTCTCAAAACAATTAACCTTGCAAGTTAAGGCACACTTGGCTTTCTCCAAAAATAAAAGAATAAGGCTTCTCTAATTTTTTTTTTTTTAACTTGTAATACTGCTTCAAATTAGCATTTGAAAAATTTAAAGTTTCTAGAGTGGGGCTGGAAATTAGTGAAATAACAGATTTCCTTTTAAACCCTTTTCATACAGATTTTTAATTGTTCTATTCTGCAAAGTAGGTGATTTTGGAAAAATCATTTCATTTTGCATGCTTCTTATTTTATTGAATAACTCTTAGCTTCACACAGCCATGCCTGCACATCTATTAGAGGGAATCCACTGAACATGGGGACCTGAAATGTGCATATTCCCATGGAAACCACCTAAGTCACTTGCATTTGACTTTTAAAGAAAGTTGTGTTCAAGAAAAGTTGTGGAAAACTAAGCACTATAAACTATCACTGAGAGCCAATTTTTTAGGATCAGTGAAAAGCACTTTTATACTCTCACCTTAAGAAAAAAAAGGATCTGAATATGTTCTTATTTCTGTGACCTTCACAGAAAACATGGGAAGTGAAGTCTGTAGAATTAACAGGTTTACATTTGTTTTAATTTACTTGAAGGTTTGAGGAGCAACTCCCGTTATTTAAAATGGAAATAAAAAATAGCTATTCACATTTCATTTGATAAATGTAAGTTCTCTAACTACTCCTCACTCACCCAGCACTATTTTATACATTTGAAAACTGAATTTTATAAAACACATTACTTTTTTCTTTAAGTTAGCAGTATAGTTAACACTTATTATCTATTTTGCATCACATTTTATACTTATATTACATTTATTAATGAGCCACCAGCATTCCAGCTGTTGTCCTTATGGTGATTCTGTTCTTCACATGAATGAATTTCTTCATCCAGACTTGTGTGTCTTAGCCACCACTTTCCTTTGGAACACTATAGATGCTATCAAAGTGTTTATTGAAATTATATCCAAACCTCAATTTCTCATTTGTTTTTTAGCCAGAAAACTGCCAGGTTAAGCCTCTGTTTCTGGCATTCTAAAGAAATCTCCAAGTAAATTATGTTCTGTGAGTTACCTAATTCACAGTTTAAGAAGCTTGTATGAATTTTTTTTTCTTTTTCTAATTAGTGTTCTTATCATGCTTGTAAAAGCCTCTGCTTTTTCCACATGAAACTCTGTATACTAAAAAGAGGTTAATTTGTCTGTATTTTTTTCTAGGTCTTTTACAAAAGAAAATAATTCTTTATTTGTAGATGCTATTCTTATTGTGTCTTATTGTGTGACTATTCTCTGACCCCTTTCCAAGGGCTATGCTATACCTTTTTCTGTAGCCATGAGGCCATAAATCTAACACATTGATTACAAATCTAGTGATTTGTGCTACTAGTTTAGATGATTTTCTTAATGTCTACATTATGATTCAGTCTGTGCCCCCTAGTATTAAGATCATTTTCTTTAACAGTACTAGATTTCTATCCTGTTTTTACCTAGAAATCCATTGTAAGCTGCCAAATAATGCTTGAAGTGGTAGGAAAGGGAATAAATTATGCAAAATTTAGTTAGAATTCCTGCCCAGTTGGCAGCCCTACCTACCCCCACCTAATTTGCCATAATCACCAATCCCTACTCTTCTCTGAAGAGGTATAAAGAGCAAAGAAGGAGACTGAGAAAGGGATATGAGTAAAATTAAGAATTTTGTGACACAATGGAATCCTACATTTACTCTTTCAGTGCAAATAGAGGAATGGCCTTTTCCTGTATTATGTACGCTTAACTGTATTCATCCATTTGACAGTGTGATTATTGAACACCCTTGAGTGATTATGTTTCAGATATGGTTGCTGCTTAAAACCAAGGTCTTATGATAAAGTAGGTCTGTAAGTGATCCCTGTTAACGGGCAGCACATGGTTGGTCCTTAAATGATTGGCACAAGAAGTACCGTCACTGTTGAGACCATTTATTCCTAGGTGAGGGAACTTCTCCACGCTTCATGGAAAAAGAAAATAGGGCATAAATTGAAGCTGGAATAAAAGGGTAGTCAAAGTGGCTAATGAGAAAGAGGAAAGGTATTTAAGGAGTAGAATTGAAAGTAAAAATTCTGAAAATTGTATTTTTGTAGATGGAACCTGGCTTGTCTCCCTGGCTTCGCCTTGTGCTTTTCTAGGTTATGTCCCTGCTGAATTGAATTTGCCTAGAATTTCCCTCTGTCACCCCCATTTAAGTTATGTTCTCATGTGTCATACCCAGTTTGTATGTTTGTATACTGAGGTGTATTTCTTTAAAGTCTGTTTTCCTTACTAGCCTGTTAATTCAAGTGGACCCAAATAAGGTCTGTTTTATTCTTCACTAAATCTCTAACACTTAATATAGGACCGGGAAATATCCATGTAGTGGCTGCATATTAAAGTGCTAGTAATATTTGAAAGTCCTGGGCCTGTCGATTGGTTGGAACAAAGGGCTCCTGTCAGTTAGTAGGCCAAAAAGTAAATCAGTCTGTTCGAGGTCTTCTGGCCCAGGTTAAAGGTATTGCATGCGGGTGGGAGGGAGCAAGTGAAGATGGTGGGGGAATCACTGGAAACTTTTGAGCAGAAAAGAGACATATTTTAGGCGGTATCTTGAAAATATTGACTTGTTTTTGTGTAGGAGGTACTAGGCCAGTGAGAACAGAGAGAGACCAAACCAGTGAGTAGTCATTGCAGTAACGGAGTAACAAGGATCTACAAACCTGCTGTAAAGTGGCAGAAGTTCGCCTAGAAAGGATTGATCTAGGAAAAATTGCAATAGAAGAGTTTATAGGTGGTACATAGGTGACTGATTACACGGGGGAGCAAGGGGAGGTAGCCAGAGATAATTCTGTATGTTCTTGTTAATGTGGAAATGCCAACCCCAACAAGATAAAACTTGTATCTGCAGTATGACCTCAACTGTACATAATTATGCCCTGAAAAATGTAGATGCAAATACATCAACATGTGAAACAGTCATTGCCTTGGTGGTGGGATTATGGTTGATTGTCTTTTTTAAACTTTTCCTTTTTCTTGATCTGAGAACATCTTTTCACTAAGCACCTATGAGAAAATAACACACACCAAAAAAGTCTGATTTTTTGCACTGTGGCCCAGTTTCCTAGTTCTGCCTTTCACAGCAATAGGGTAGGGGTCAAGGATATGTTTGGAGTTGAGGGTATGGAGCTTGGGCAGAGCTAAATTCATAGCTTAGGGATCATCTGTATAATGCAGGAGTAGTTGGAATCCTTGAGACAGATTATCACAGGGCAGCTAGAGATGCAGCTGATCTGGAAACCTGGTAATTCCTCTGTATCTAAGTTGATTTTCTCTGCAAATCCCCCAAGTTAGAAAATCTGAGTCATTTTATAACACTGCTTCGTCTTCACTCCCAAGCGTTTTTCCCCCTTCTTAGTTTGGTCTTGATTTATGCTTTCCTTTTCTTTCCTTTCTTCTTCAATTAAGATTATGGTCTTCAAGCCACTGGCTAAAAAGAATTTTGAAAACTAAGAGCTATCCTTTTTCATATGCTGACTTGACATTTGTCCTACTGGAAGTAGGTGGCAGAGCTGCGATTTGAACCCCTGGAGCCTGGCCCTAGAGACACTGTCTTCAATCTTGAAGACCACAAGCATCTTTTTAAACATTGGAAACTAAATTACTGCTTTAAGTAATTATTTTTTATCGTTAACTTTTGTTTTCAGTGTTCTTCCTTCAGATAACATTACCCTAAATGTTCGCTGGATAGCCTTTTGTCATTCAACTTAGCGTACATGTCTATAATAGAAATTAAGAAAATAGTATATTTTACATAGAAATTTTATTTTTAAATTTCAGTCATCACAATGAATAAATTCAAAGAAATATAAATATCATAAATTATCTTAATTTGTTAAACATAAAGCAGATTTTTGTTAAGAAATGCATCTGCCATCGAAATGAGTGAGACTATCATTTTTTCCCAGTTTAGTTCATGTATCTGTGCATGAATAGTACTTATTGTAAGAAAGAGAAAAAGTATACCATCAGTTCTATTCCCATTTTTTATTTTTACAGATGAAACTACTGAGATGCCTGTTCACATGAATAGATGAGACCAGGAGTTTTATTATCACATTGTCATTCACTTCTTAGAAGTCATTTCAGGTCACAGGCCAAAAATTACACATTGTTGGATTAGTTTTGCTAAAAACAAAGAAATGGAAATCACTCTTCTTGTTACCCAGTTATGTTATAGTCATTCATTTTCTCAGTTTATGGAAAATAACATTAACAAGTCCTATCAAATGACTATTTATAAACTTAAGTACTAGTCTTTAATTTAGAGGCATCTTGTTTATTCTAGTATACACAGAAAAGATTGAGAAAGTGAAAATACTATATTAGTTATTAACTCAAATAACTTATAGAATTTTTTTAAACAAAAATGCTGTTGACTTATTGCTGTAGATTGAATGGATGAAAATTTTCTCCATGTAGCCTAATTGGCAAAAACAATGATTATGGTCAAATCAGGCTAGCAAATCTGACTTGATTTTAATTAGAAATAGTTGAAGTCACATTTCAATTCAAATAAATACATTAATATGCATGTAGAGAAAACTTATAATAACATATCAATAAGTTATGAAATGCATTTTGTATGTTAGATTACTGAAAGAGTAAAGAATACCATGTGGTGCTAATAAAATTAATTTATTCAGTTTATAATAGAAAATGCTATTTCTCATTAGTAATGATATACTGTAGTGTATAGCTTAACTAAGTTATTCATGAAGTGAGGAATATGTTAAAGGTCATGATATTATTTTGATAAATACGGTTCCATGTATGTATCACACAATCTAATGTTGCCCTTTAGGAATAAGTTAGAAAAGAATAATATATAACAACATCTATTAATTTTGCTGGATCTCGTGGTCAAACTGATATGTGCTTAATGAAAGAGGAAGCTATACACTGCTAAAAATTAAGTGCTTTGGCATTTGGATTATAATTTATTTTTGTTATTTTTATAAATAGGTAGAAAGTATTCAAAATTGTATAAGATGAACATAATTAATAATAACTGAAATATCTTGATATTATTTAATTGAATAGCTTGTAACCATAGTTTCCAAACAAAATCATGTAAAATTTTTGTCTACACCTTTTATGTAGTATACTCTACAAATTTTATTGGGCCAGGAACATATTCAAACTGAATTTAAAGGAGTGGGCATCACTTACATTTGCTTAGAAATTTTTCTTCCCAGGTGATGACGCCTCCTAGGGCTGAATGAGCATTGAGAAAAGTTGAAAACAATTGCTTACCACTGGATACGTGGGGGTTGGGTAACGAGGCCATTTTCATTATTGGACACTTGTGCCTTGCTCCCATGGGATGCCTTCTAAAGAGTGATACATTATTAAAATAGATAGGAGTGTTAGAGGTGAGTTCATTACTGTTGCCCGTTTTACATTATGTCTGAATTCTGAACATTCCAGCCTAGACCCAAATCCTGTGTTAAGTTCTAGCTACACTTTGCTCATCTGTGTGTGTATACTTAGGTAAGGAAAGTCTTTGTTAATCAATTTAATAATCAAATTCAAATGGTGAATTATTTTGGCACTCAGGAGAGTTTTACACCCTGGGCAAGTGCACCACATACAGTAAACCAGAGTATGCCTTTATTTGTGTAAGGGAAGGGTATACTTTTCAAAAGAGAAATGGGAATGAATAATCATGTGTCTACAAGGCTGTCTCAGGTAAATCAGTTTTAGAGTAAACATGAAATTGCAGGATCTGGAAATGGAGTCCCTGTACCTGCATACCTGTGGAAGACCTTTACATACTCTGGGTTTAGGCATATCATAATCAGAAGTTCACTATATTAAAAAAGTATCTCCCAGTGCAGTAATGCAAAATTTCCTACTCTCCTCACTGGGCCCTAAGCCATCCCTGCCCTCCGGGATTTTCATTGTTCATGTGAGTTGGGGGCATATGCGTCAGAATCACCTGTTGCAATTTCTCAAACTTAACATGTCCCTTCTCCTTCTGGACTTTTCCACTTGAGGGAGTTATGGCTCTGTGGCTAAGGTTTGTCCTACGCCTTTTCAGCCGTTGTTTCTGCTCAGACCTGTGTCATATCTCCCAGCTGACAACTATTGCTTTAGTTAAGCATCTGTACTCTTGTCAGAATTTTATACCTAAAATTAAAAATGATTTTCATCTTTAAAATGTGTAGTATTTCCTATGTCCTATGAACAGGAAAAAAAGTTACATGCTTTCCACAGGTTTTTGCCTTTAGAATGAAAGCTTTTTACACTCTGTGCATCTGACCTTCTTGGATTCATTGCCAACTTTTTTGCCTCAAGTGTTACACATTCTTTGGGTAGACAGTTCTCTTACACCCTCTAATTAATGCAGTGGTTCCCAGGCATGGTCCCTGGCCAGCAGCATCAGCATCTTCTGGAGACTTATTAGGAATGCAGATTCTTGGTCCCCATCCCAGACCCACTGAGTCAGACTCTGGGGGAGGCCCTCCAGGTGATTCTGAAGCACATAAGGATCGAGAACCCCCACCCCAGTTCCATTTACTCACTTTGCTCTCCTCCTTTCTTGCCTGCTGACTTCCTAGTTATCTTACAACTACGCCTTCCAGCAGAGTTGCCCTCTCTTCTGTGTCCCCTGGTACTTTATCAGAGCTTTTTTTATAGCATTTATTTTGCCCTCACCTGTCTACCTTTAATTAAAGGTGGAGGCCACAACATAAATTACTTGTGCATCTGCATACAGTACCTACCTCAGTGATAAGTTCATATGTGCTGGCGAATAAGTGAGCGTGTGCACAGATGAAGGCGGAGAGCACCTTAAGAGGAATGGTGATCGATAAGGTCAGCTGCTATGAAGGGATCGTGGAGAATAATGAAGGAAAAAAGCTGTTGGCTTTCACAGAAAGGCGGGTGTTGGTGACCTTTGAAATGCTTGCTTCAGCAGAGCGATAGGCAAGAAGCCCAGCTTGCTGGGAGTTGGGGACTTCCAACATGATGAAGATTTTCGGGTTTCTCATTGACTATTCATCTAAATATGTGGTGTAGCACAGTTTTCGTGGGTGAAGTTGCTAAGTGGCCTTAGGCCAGTTATTTTAACCTCCTTGAGCCTACGATCTCAGAATAAGTGGTAATAATACTATGCGTGTATGCTTTTTTCAATTAAAGGATTAAATGAGATAATAGTGAGTCCCTAGAGTGTTGCCTGATGTATAGTTGGTGCTTAAGTGGTTACTTCCGTTACTGTCCTCTTTAATATTATTTTTCTGTGGAATACTGTTGTAAATTTGTACAAGGCAAGAAATTGTTTTAGGATACTCTTCATTCCAGTATTTATTTTTTATTTTTATTTTTATTTTTTGAGTTGGAGTCTCACTCCGTCGCCCAGACTGGAGTGTACTGGCCGCTCCCAGCCCCCGCAGCCTCGACCTGCTGGGCTCCGGCAATCCTTCCGCCTCAGCCTTCCAAGTAGCTGGAACTACAGGCATGCGCTACCACGCCCGGCTAATTTTTGATTTATTGTAGAGATGAGGTCTCGCCGATTTGCCCAGGCGGGTCTCGAACCCGCGGGCTCAGGCAATCCACTCACCTCAGCCTCCCAAGGCACGGGATTACAGGCTGAGCCACGGAGCCCGGCTCATTCCAGTATTTCTATTTCTTGACATGTGGTATACTTATGAAGAAGAATCAGGTAGTGTTTTTATCATATTTCTCAATCCCTCTTGTTCTCAAAAGAATACCAAGGGAAATATTATTGCCTTACCTCTTTCATCTTTCAATTCTCTGAGCAACTTCTCTCTTTTTTTCCATACCCACAATGGTTTAGTCCTCTTTATCTTTTTTTTTTTTTTTTTTTTTGAGTCAGAGTCTCACTCCGTTACCCAGGCTAAAGTGCAGTGGCACACTCACGGCCACCCCAGCGTTGACCTGCTGGGCCCAGGCGATCCTTCCGCCTCAGCCTTCCAAGTAGCTGGAACTACAGGCACGCTCTACCATGCCCTGCTAATTTTTTGATTTGTTGTAGAGATGAGGTCTTACCAAGTTGCCCAGACTGGTCTTGAACCCCTGGACTCAGGCAATCCTCTCGCCTCGGCCTCCCGAAGTGCTGTGATTACAGGCTTGAGCCACCGCGCCCGGCCCTCTGTATCTTTAAAGTCACCAACCATTTGTACATTCACCTGCATATACTTAATGCAGAGAACGCAAGGTGCCAAGCACATGCATAAAAGTCAGGATTCAGTGTCCCCTTGTTTTCCCTCTGCTGAATTCTCTCAGTCTCATATTTGTCATGAGTATAGCAGTGTATTTCATCAAGAGGCATTTCATAGGGGCCAGGAGAGTTGATGAAGGGGAATGAAGGAGGAGCGATTTCCCCTGATCTGGTCACTGGATTCTGTGAGCAGATCAGTCACTCATGAGAGGGCTGAGTAGTTAAGCTGTACTTGAAGAAGAGCAGGGATAATAATACTCCTTTCCTGCCTTTTTGCAGTCTAAATGCCCTGTGGAGTGAGAGAAGACTTCAATCCCTAGGCTTGTGAAGCCCTTATCTTTCCCAAACGTTAAATTAATTTTTAAGGGTATTTATTCAAAGTTGACTTAACCACTAGAATAGGAAAGATCAGACAAATCAGCTGCAAGAAATGAAGTATGAGGAAACCCGAACTCTTTGACAAAGTATTCCTGGGAGTAAATGTGTTGAATGAAGCCAGCGGGTAAATGATAAGGGCCTTTACACTGTGGATGTAAGAAAGCAATTTATCAAGAGTACATGAACTCTCTAGTGACTGCAAGTCAGGAGGAAACGCGAATGGAGGAGGAGCCCTGAAAAAATACATTTGAAATACTAAAAACCTGTGTGCACACACTTTTAAATTCCTCCATTATTATGCAGAAATACTGGTATGGTAAAATAGAAGTTGCTTAGAGTATACATGGACTGTAGCCTGTACTGTTAGGAAATAAGGCGTTAGGAAAAGCAATTGAGAAAGGCCACGCAGTTGTTCAGAATTTACAGAAACTTTGAGTATTCTCAGGTGTAGTTATGACTTGAGGCTGGGTGTTGGCTGGTATCACACTTGCCTGACTCACGAGGTTAGATGACTGCCTTTCAGGCTTACATGCTTATCTTGTTTAATCTCTAAATGGGCATATTTAGTGTATAGTTCTGACAGTTCATCGTAATTCCTTTTGTGTTCTCTTAAGGAGTTCACAGGACCTTTTACTCATTATCTCATTAATCTTCGCAGCATCTCTTTGAGGCCCTTAGATGAAACAATATTATCTTTAGAGAAACTGAGGCAAAATTTAATTATATTATCAGCAGTAGGGTCCTAGTGATTCAGATAATGATGGGGTCTGGAATTTATGACATTGGTTTTATTTCTAGGGTAGAGATAGCATTTCTTGGATTTGCAGAGAAAAAGATCCTCGTTGTTGAGATTTTAGCTTCATTAAAGGTATTTACTGTAAGAATGGTCATCCTCAGTATTCTTTACTGAGATAATACAGTTAGCTAAAATACACAGAAATTTCCAGATTTTGATCTCGTCATTTGTTTCTATTTTCATCTATTCCCTTGTGAGAGCTGTTAACAAGGGAACTAAATTATGACTTGAATTTCTTTCTTTGTTTTCTAAATAATGTTCAGAGAACACACCAGTGAACACAAAAACTATGTAACAGGCAAATAGCAAGAGAGAAATTGGGAGAGCTAAGTTTTCAGATAATCTCCCTTAGCTAATATGACTTGAATTAAAGTACTAACCCAGCTTTCTTTATTTTCTCTAAATTAGGCCTTTTGCTCCTGTAGTCTAAAGAACATACTCCCATCCCTCTTTAAACCATCCGTAATTATTTATAAGGGGTAAATTGTATTCAAAAAAGTGGTGATATTGATTGAGCCTCCTCTATGGCATGATTTGGAAATTGTTCTGTTTTTTGAGGGAGGGAAAGGGGACACCATGGTAACTTGAGTTGAGGCATAGTTCATTTAACAAATTAATTAGTTAGGTTTTTAGCATCAGCCACAGTCATTTAAAAACATCCTCAGTGACTCTTTCTAAAAGTTGGGTGTGTTTTGTATCTGCTGTCTTTTGCAATTTATAAACACATTGAATAAAGGAGAGAGAGAGAGAGAGAGAGAGAAACAGGCAAAACAGAGGGGAGGAGAGCTATTTACATGCAAAATCTTGCTTTAACACTGTGGTTATCATTCATCTAAACGGATGGAGCCCTGACAACTTCCAGTAATGTTTCTAATTTCTCTGTCCTCTCCCTTTCTTTATCCACCCCCAACTCCCTTGCCCCCCCTACCCCCTGTCTCCCAAACTCTGGTGGGATCACCACAGCCTTGGATAAGCTCAGCACACAGCACTTGTACCACCCCACCCAAGTGGAGATTGTGCAGTCCAACGTGGTGTTTGACATCAGCAGCTTGATGCTCTACGGGACGCAAGCGGTGCCCGTGAGGCTAAAGATCCTGCTGGACCGTCTCTTCAGCGTCCTGAAGCAAGAGGAAGTGTTGCACATACTGCACGGCCTGGGCTGGACTCTGCGGGACTATGTCCGAGGATACATCCTTCAGGTAGGGGGAGGACTTGAATGCCGGTGTCTGGGACCAGTTCTAGGTGGGGGAGGGTGAGAGCCCTTGGCACACCTGGTCTCTGTCCTGTCCTGCCCCTTGCAGACCCTGCATGAAACCCTTTTCTGGCTAAAGTGGTCATTTCAGGAGGCTTGCCATGGAAGCGGAAAGAAGGAGAGATACCTGCAGGCCTCAGTGGTGTGTACTGAAGGGGAAAAAGATGGCCTGTTTATTAGTGTTGTTTTGTTCGCACCTTTTTGAATTCAACTCTCTTTCCTTACCACGTGGGCTCTCTGGCTTCCTGCAGCCCTATTAAAAGGGAGGGCTCTTTGAGGTGGGTGATGAGTGTGTGAAAATCTGAGGTTACCCTTCAATTAAGTTTGTTAGGACTTTTTCTCATACTCCATTTGTAGATAGGGTGTTTTTCTTGGTTGTCTGTGTGCCTGCACTATTTTTTGTTTCTTCATCCAAATCAAATGAAGAGTTGTAACCTACGTAAAGTTACATAACCAGTAAACCCGCCTATCATAGGCCTCAGATTTCTACATTCTGAAACAGGCAGACAGGATTATAGCTTTGGCCTTTATGGTGCTTGTTCTCCCATCCTTGCGGCCCTCCTTTGTATCAGTGGCACTTCTAATCTGGTAAGAACCTTAAAACTTTTCTGGACGGCCCATTGCCTTCACTTATATAACCCCATCTCCCACCCCCACCTTTCTTTCTTTCTTTCTTTTTTTTTTTTTGATATGTCATGAGTCATTTTACATTGTATACTTTGCCTCTGAAGTATGTGTGTGTGTGTTTTTAATGGCCATCTGTCTCTCTACACACTTGAGGGGTAAATGTTGAAAAGCCATTTTGGGAGACCCCAGGATTCAAAAAAGACGACAATGGATCATGAAGTACCCCCTCAAATCTGAATTGGAGAAGGCGGCCTCTGAAGCCGTTTTTGAAATTTCCGATGACAGTAATATCAGGAGACTTGACCCCTTTAAAGATAAAAGGTGGTTTTGACTGTGCCACCCTTGTACAGTGCTGGTGATATCGCCTGCGTTTATTGCCTTAGACACCTGTTATATGCAGGGCCTTGGCTGCCAGCTCGGGAATGTAGGGAGTAGGGAGCCTCAGTCTCTCCCTTACTTTAATCACACACACGCCTATCATTTTCCTGTGTGGTACCTTCAGGTGTTAGCCAGAACAATGGAGAGACAGTGAGTAGAAGCAGAGAAAGATAGGGAAGGTGGAATAACCTGTCTGTTCCCAGAATAAAATAGTTTCTTAATTTAGTGCGAATCTCAACGTGGAAGACACAGAACATGTGTCCATCAGAAGATGAGGTGATGGTGATAATAAGTAATAATTACGTATTATGATTTCAGTTTAGAGAGCATATTCACAAGCATTATCTGATTTGCCCCAGGGTGGGAACATTTCCGTGGGATAAGTGGGAAGATAAGTCCTTAGGTGGTCAGGGGACTTGAGGGGCACAAGGTCTAGGACAAGGGGGCCAGGAAAAATTAAACATGAACTGGTTTTACAAGCCCTGCTTATACTGGCCCCAGGATGCATGCAGTGCCACATCCTTCTGCCATTATTTGCACAATCTGGTTGTTCATGTCTATCTGGGATGGGCACGAAGGAACCCGACATGAAGGAACAACCCTCTGAAAGATACTTGAATGAAACTATTAGCTGGCTGTCTTTCCTTCATTCAAAATCTACAAGTATTTTGTCCCTATCTAGTATAGTCTTCATTATCTTCACTGTGATGCGTGCACTTCTGTCATCAATGTTATATTTCAGTACCACGTGTACTTTTTGCCTAAGATATTTGAAGCATATGCATTGTATCTTTCTGTTCCAACAAGTACAAATGCGCATGGGTATGCTGATTTGTCATCCAACTCACTGTAGCATCTTGATGGCAGTCAATGACCGAGGCTGATGGTGTTTCTGTGGTATAGTACTATTGTTCTGCCTTAACCAGTACCTGTTTTTCATTTTACTTAAAATAACCATTTAGGTGTTCATTTTTTTTCCTAGCATTTCAATGTGTATCTTTAAGGCAAGTATAGAAAATGTATTCCTTTAAAATGTACTTTATATTTCTTTTTTGTATATGGGCCCAGTATTTAAAGATATAAAATTGCAAGAGAAGTTAGGTATGAGAGGAAAATCCAGCAAAACCACAAATTAAATTGGACAAAATCTCTTATTTGGGGGGTAAAACACTGCATGTAAAGAACATTGCCATTCGTTGTGATACTTAAATTACAATTAATTTTTATTTTAATATAGATTTTGACAAAGTCTCTGATATAGTGTGTCTCCATTCAGAGTCTAGAGTTGACATTTTGAGAAAACCATAGGTGATTTTTACATTAGAGGGGTTCTAGGTTTAGTTTCTGTTTTGTTTTATTGGTACAATTGATGTAATATAGATTTTATTTAAATGATGGTTTTTGTCATTCAGCATTTATCATCTACTTGTTCTTGTGAAAACAGTTCTTGGTTTAGGAAAAAAGCAGAGGTTATAGGACACAAAACTGTTATCACTTATACAGTGAAAAAATGCCATTTTGGTCTTTTAAAAAGCTAGACTACAAAAGTAAACCCTTCTAAAGCAGTGTTATTTGATAATTGGCCAATATTTAAAAAATTATGTGTAGTAATGATAAGGTATGCACAAATGCCTTTGAGTATAATTATATATAGCATTTTTGTACAAGTAGGCTATAAAATGTATGTCCAAAGGCTGTGGAACCCCATAATGCACTATTAGTGAACAAGTCATTTTATCTGGCTAAAACTCAATTGTCTTGTAGCCCTCAAGGCATCAATTTTAGCATTATTGCTCTCAGCAACAGTATATTGAGTATTATGTCAGTTAAAGGAGAATAATTATCAAGGCAAGTTAGGATGGCTGTTAGTCTTACCACATATTGACTTGGTTAGCAGTTGGCTATAGATTGTGTTACTGGGCAGATGAAGATGTACGGTAAGTTGAACTGGTCAAGCCAGGATATTAATTTAACTCTCGATGGGCCCAGCCCAGTGTTCCTTATGTATATACAGATACTTTTGCCTTCAGAGATGCTTTTGAATGCAGAAGAATGACAGGTGTCTGATCTGATTCTGAATCTTTGGATGTAGGGAGAAAGGAAAACAGGCCATTCAAAAATATCGTTTGAAAGCATGAGCCGGGCGCGCTGGCTCAAGCCTGTAATCCTAGAAGTTTGGGATGCCGAGGCGAGAGGATTGCCTGAGCTCAGGGGTTCGAGACCATCCTGGACAACTTGGTGAGACCTCATCTCTACAATAAATTACAAAAACTAGCCAGGCATGGTGGCATGCGTCTGTAGTTCCAGCTACTTGGAAGGCTGAGGCAGAAGGATCGCCTGAGCCCAGCAGGTCAAGGCTGCAGTGGCCATGAGCATGCCACTGCACTTCAGCCTGGGCAACAGAGTGAGACTCCAACTCAAAACAGAAAAAAAAAAAGTGTGTAAGAAGAATTTAAGAGAAGAAGAGAGATGATAGTGATGCCACCGATTCATTTAAAAGACTGCCACATCTGTCAAGGATCCTGTACTTTTTGGATAAAAATTACTTTTTACTTGTGTGATTATCTATGTAATTCATAAGCTAGCCAATTGGGTGTAAAATGCATAGCATAACTTGGACTATAATTGTTTGAGAAGTCAGGTACTATCTTAATGGTAAGGAACCCAATAGTCTCCTATGTACTTATTAAAGTATTTATTCAGACAGTGCTGAAAAAAAGGAAGTTAAACTTTAAGCATCCCTCCCCCAAAAGCAACAAAAATAGGAATATGCAATTAGATGCTAAAATCTTAAATATAAGAGAGCATGGGATGGTTCTTCTGCTATTAAAGGATAATTCTTATTGCAGGTCTATATCTCATGATACATTTATTGAAAACAAATAAAAGCTGTGCTCTACCCTTTTATACTTTTTCTTTTGACCTAGGAAATAAAAACATAGGTATAGATAGTTGTCACTGTCAAGTTTAGTCATTTAAAAATCAAGGTCTCACACAGTCTTTTTTCAGTTTGAGTGTGGAACTGACTTGCTTGGGCTCATCCACTCCCCGGTCTGTGGAGATCTCTTCGTTTGCAAGTGGGTTTTGCCAGAATTCAGAGAAGCAGTTCAGACATTATGAATACTTAGCTGAGGTGTCAGCAGCCTCGAGAGAAGAGTGGCAGTGATGCACATCTCAAGTCACCTGTGTCTTAGTAGAACAATCGGCCCTTTTAGAGCATTTCTCTAAGACTGATGGGGGTGTTAGTCGGATATACATTAGCAAAATGCAGGCTCTGCGAAGTTCTGGAATAAGTGGCCTGTGAGAGGAGGTGAGTAGTTTTCACCAATTCTTACCCACTCCATAACCTTTTTCTGTCAAACTCATCGGGAGTATTAAGTTCCGGAACCCACTCAGCTCTTCCACAATATGGGGCACTTGCATGTAAGGTTTATTCTGCCCAGAATACCTTAACTCCTCTCTCGGTATGGCTGATTTCTTGTCTATTAGGTATCAAAATCCCACTTTCTTATGGAGGACCAGCTTAACCAGTTCTTTTCTAGCATGGTTCTATCTTAGGACTCTATTTCCTTCCAACTCCTGATGCAATTTATAATCCACCAGACAAGTCAGCTGTTAAAATGATTTTTCTGGCTTCCCCACTAGAGAATGCCATAGATGCGAGACACGAAAAATGTTTGTTTAATGAATGGGTAAGGATTCTTGCTTACCTTGGTGTAGATTGTTGTTTCACCGTGGAACTCATGGAATATCCAATAACTGTAATTCGTCAAAGGGTCCTTAGTTTTTCTTCTGGCTTCCTAGGGACTGATGACTGTAGCGGCTGCTGGGGTTGAGGACAATAAGAAGTGTCTTCTAGTGAGTGGTCTGTGTAGAATAGTGTTTTGTGGTATCTGTGTCATAGAAAACAGCAATATGAAGCCAACACTTTTGAATTTAAACGGGCCTTTGCAGAGCAAGTTCACATAATGTAGCTCTTTGAATCTTCTTACACCATCCTCTTGCCCATGAATTAACATTTGGTATAGTTGAGGCTCCAAGAGGTTAAGTGACTTTCTCAGAAGCTGTTAATTGGCACAGTTGGTGCACTACATGCCTCTAGAAGATAAAGACCACATATCTCTTGTTCACCACTGGAACCTACTTCCCAGCACCCAGCATTCAGCCTGGTACATAATGGGGTGTACTAAATATTGGGAGGAGAAAATTATGAAATCTGCCTTAAATTTAGGTCTCTGACTTTATGGGCAGTATTTGAATGCTGTTTTAAGATAACGATGCTGTCTTTCCGGAACATAAACTGTGAGAGCTTGTAGATTCAGAATGGCATGGTTTGGGGAAGAGAGAAGGCCTGAGAGTCTGGAACTGACAGACCAACTTAAGATCTCTTGTATTCAGTGGCATGTCACATATGTCTGCCCTTAGGCAAAATTAGGTGAAATGGGTTCCTCTTTTGTGTTCCTTTTCTTGACTGTTTCCTGATATTCTACTTTGGTTTAGGTTATCTTTACCCCATTCTCTCTAAAACTTGTTCACCACATCTTATATTTATCATTAATGCTTTATTGTAAATTCTGGTCTTTGACTTTTTGTACCTTTAGTAATAAACTTTTGTTAACTTTTGTAGGAGAGTGAAAAACAAAGGTTTCATACCTCGTTAATAAGACTTCAGCTATATCATGTGCAGGAGGTGGGAGAGAGATGAAGCAGCTCTTTTCTGGGTATATAAAGGAGTATCAAATTGGATGGTAAAAGAGCACTGAATATTGGGTCAGAAGACAGCTAAAGTCCCACTTCTGATACTATCAATGTAAGCATGGAATTTTGCCATTCTCCGTCATAGTTTCTTCATCTTTACAAAATTAAGACAACTCCTTGTATACTTCCCTTGCCTTTGAATGGCTAAAAAGATGAAATAATATAGATGACAAGCATTTTGTGAACTCCTACTCAATAAATTGGTACTTTTCACTGATATCTATGTAAAAAGTCAACTGACCATCTATAGCAGGGAAATTGCAGTTTCTCTACAGATGTCAAATGTTTAGGAAACAATATTTTAGGGCTGGATGCGGTGGCTCATACCTGTAATCCCAGCCCTTTGGGTGGCAGAGGCATGAGAGGGTTGCCTGAGCCCACAGGTTCAAGACCAGCCCGGGCAACATGGTGAGACCTCTTCTCTACAATAAATCAAAAAATTAGCTGGGTGTGGTGGTGCATACCTGTAGTTCCAGCTACTTGGAAGGCTAAGGTGGAAGGATGGCCTGAGCCCCGCAGGTCGAGGCTGTGGTGGCCGTGAGCAGCATGCCACTGCACTCCAGCCTGGGCGACAGAGTGAGACTCCGACCAAAAAAAAAAAAATTCTTTATAAAAATGGTTCAGAATTAAACTTTTATTCATTAAAAAATATATTTTTTAGTTATTAGTCAATATCAGTAAGATACATGCTAGCTGTTTTAGTAAGTAAACCATGAAATACTAGTGGCCTAATGCAACAGAAGCTTGTTTCTTTTTTCTCTGCAAGCCTGTTAGGGTGGTGAATGCTTTCCTCCAGAGATGATTTGATGAGAGGTGATTTAAGACCACTGCCATTTTATGAGTCTGCCATTCTCTGGAGTCTTAGATTGCTCATCCAGGTGGTAACCCTGAGAGAGAGTGAAGATTCTTTGTGGGATGTTTTTCATGGGCCAGGTCCGAAAGTTTAGTGGGGCCCTTCTTCCCACATGTCACCGATCAGAATGTCTGTCTAAATGTGGCCATGTGACTGAGGAGAAGGATCTAGGGCATGTAGGTTGGGCGGCCACTCCCAGCTGCATCTTTGCATCATGGAACATTGACACAGGACTGTGCCCCACTCAGGTGTGGGAGAGCATCTGTAGTTAATGCCTTTTTTGTACCTTGGTGACCCAGGTAAGCTGAATGCAGCAGAGTTACAAGACTCCATGGTGAAGGCGGACTCACGGGTTTGAATTCTGGCTTCATTTCTTTCTGGATGTGTGAAATTAGGTCCATGTCTTCATTTACTTTGGCTCCCTCACCTCTAAAACAGGAATCATAATAGTGCCTCATGACTTTGTTATGAAGATAAAATGATTCGCATGTAAGGCATTTAGTAGTGCCACCGACTACGTATCCAGCCAGTGCCTACTATTAATACAACAGTGAAGAAGATGATGTGGACTATTGCAGACTCCTGCTATCCTGGTCATTTTAGAACTTTGTTTACTTAAAGTAGCTTTAAATCCTGGATTTCACTATGCCGTTTAAAACAGAATGCCCTTCCAATCAGTAAAGCAAAAAGGTAGTTGCTATTCAGTTATCAGTACATAAGACATGAATACATATACACTCAAACATGTATATATGTATGTTTATGTCAACATACTTGAATATAAATAAGAGGCAGGAGAGTAGTATAGTGGCAAAGATGCTGGGCTTTGGTGTTGGACAGACTTTGTTGTGAATCTTGGTTTCACTTTTTGATAGCTCAGTTGCCTAAGAGAGAGAACATATTGAAACATCCAGCCTCTTCTGGAAAGGCTAAATGAAATGATATTTATAAAGTATTTAGTGCAGTAACTGACCCGTGGCACTCTTATTAATAGTAACCATTACTATATTGTGAGGGTGTGTATTTGGGTGTGACATTTTTTAAAGTAACAGTTTGTTCTG
Source organism: Tarsius wallacei (assembly GCA_963574415.1). Classification (NCBI taxonomy): domain Eukaryota; kingdom Metazoa; phylum Chordata; class Mammalia; order Primates; family Tarsiidae; genus Tarsius; species Tarsius wallacei. The sequence goes on from CAUYQG010098577.1 coordinate 62,613, forward strand.
TATATAACACTATATTTTTATCACCTTGACCTTTCCCTGTTTTATCAACTCTTCCAATACCTTTCCAAATCCCTGTCACAGAATCAATCAGTAATTGATGAATTTGTTAAAATGATTAGAGTATCTAGGCTTTTACCTCATTGCATAAAATAAAACTTATTTAAAATAGGCAGCCTTTTTAACAAGTTTTATCTGACCTCACAGATTTTTCAGGAAATTCCTAGAGTTGGAAGAAGGATGGATCTAGATATAAATTAATTTAGGTAATCCTCAAATAGCAAATTTTATTGATTAATATATGTTGAGTACACAAGAGCAGATGTCTCAGGAAAACCACTTTCAAAACAATTGATGAGAAGTTGATCTAAACTAAAAAAAAAAAAAAAAAAAAAAAAAAATGTACTCTGGAGCACTGGCATAGAGGAGGGATTATTTACCCCAAGTAAAAATTGGATTATCACCACCATGACTAAGGAATGTGTCCTTATATCATGTCACTACTATGTGAATCTTTTTAGGAGATACGAATCACATATGTGATTGGTCAAGATACCCCTGTCTTTGGCAGGGATATACAGAAGATAGATGGTTTAGGGCAGTGCATTGTATTTATAGTGTCTGTTTTCCAGAGTGCTTGGACCACTCTACAAACACTATCCTGGCAATCCTCCCAACCTCCCTATTAGAGAGATAGTTTCAGAGACTATTATCCCTGGTTTTAAAGTTATCGTGGCTGAAGGCCTCAGGCAGAGTCAAAGCTGGAAGTGGAATACAGAGATTTTGAATCCCTTGCCAAAGCTCTAACTATTTGAACAGCAATGAAAATAAACACCTTAGATCCAAGGACATAGTTTGATGTTTTGTACTCAGAGTTAAAATAAAAATATTCCTCCCTTTTCTCTTGCAAAATAGAAGTATATAAGCTACTAGATTCCAGGATAGAATTCAGTGACTGCTGGAATAGAATTTGTGGGACATGGATAGGGGCTTTTGCATTCCCCAGGAGGAGCAGAAGTGAGTCCACAGCTCACTGGCCAGTCGCCTTTAGATAAGAATTGGTTCAGATTTACTTGAAATGGTTGTTCTCTGTGATGGCACTGATTAAGCCATACAATCTCCAGAGCAGCACTCTTATGTGCTCCTTGTTGAATTTAAAGTGGAAAGCTCCTGAGCTTTGGGCTTAAACCTCAATCCTACCACCAATTAGCGCTCTAGCCATGCAGAAAGTACAAAATATCCATGAGCCCCATTTTTCTGTTGGAACTTTCTAAATGAAGTTTTTCAGGATGAAGGGAAGTGATACGTTAAATTCACAGTGAAGCTTAGTAAATTTAATTTCTTACGTACAGTGATCTCCGGTCCCCTCCCTGCAATCCTTACATTTCTAGAGCAACCAAAGCTTTATTAGTCTTTTAGTTGCCCATTTATTTGAGCGACTGTTTCCTTTGCTGGTATTTCCCCCAGTTTGACAGAAGGGCCAGGTAGAAGATGAGAGGGCCTTGCACAGGGACTGAAATCTGTAACAAAGAATCGTGGGAAATTTCTCAGGGGCAAGTGCTCGTCAACCCTCTGTTTCTTCTGAGTGACCTCCACTTCAAGTCCTGGTATGTGAAATCGTGAAGGGCTATGGAAAGTAGAAAATGAGATAATAATCTGTGTGGGTTTCTGGAAGCTTTTGCTAAATCCATACAGATAGAGCAAACATAAATAAAGATATGCTTATTGGATTCATGCACAATAGCCATATATGCAGTGCCGACAGCAATTGGAAAATAAAATGCAGGCCAGTACGTTTGCTAGTAGAATAAAAGTGACCACTGCCAAATTGAATTACTCCAGGAAGACCTGTTGACAGAGGAGAGATTGTTAAAGAAGAAGAGAGATATTGTTAGTTAGTAGAAAGGATGGAACAAGCATTTTTCCATACAGGAAGAATGCTACACTGGAATGAGGTATGAACAAGTTTATGGAGGGGAGCTGAATTTCAGTTAGGTGAGCAGCTTTGAGCTGTGGTGTTGGTGAGTGTGGTGAGGCCAGGCCTGGGCCCGTTGATCAGAAAGAAACTCTTCTTGATTCCTCTGATGTTTACGTGTTATCATTCCTTTCTACTGTGGAAGTGACTAATGATTCTGATGGTTCACAGACCTAGCATGTGTTGCTTATAGCCGTCAGACTTAAAAAAGGTAGCTAAAGGTAGATAACTGGCTGGTGACTTCATGAACAGCTGTTTTAAGAACCTACAATTGTGGACCTCTTGCTATCTAGGAAATATTTTCGTTTGTTGGTGGCAAGTGAATGAGCTGTTGTTTCATCTCTCCCTCTCTCTTCCTTTCCCCCTCCCCCCAAATCTTCCTCTCTCTCCCTTTCTCTCTCTCACTCAAGGTAGACTTGAGATGGGGGACTTGCATGGCTACAATAGAGTATAATGCATAAGGCCCCAAAATAAGAAGATGAGATATTGGCTGACGTGCATTTTCTGTCCAGAATCCATCTTCAATGTACTGTGTATTTCTTATCTCTAGTCCCCCAGAAAAGCATTTTTCAGAGGCTTGGAGAATCAGAGGTGGGTTTTTTTGCTTTGTTTTGTTTTTTGGTAAAGAAATGCCTTAACCTGGTTTCCTTGTTCTCGTGTAATTTTCTCTTTTTAACAAAGCCATAATAATAGTGTCAAAGGCAGCTTTCTAGTTAGCATGAGTAATGTGGTTACTGTATTTTCTATTTTTATTTTAATGTGCCTTTCCTGCTGTGGATTTTTTCCTTTTTTATTTTAAAAATAGTAAATGTGGTTATTCCAAGACACTAGTGTATATTGCATCCTCTCTGGGATGCAGTTTTGAAGGAAGGCTCCCTGCACAACTGGCATTTCTTTCAGATCCTTTAGTCGGGTAAACAGAATGTTTGGAACACAGATCACTGACAATATTGGCTTATGGTCATGGTAGGCCAGGCATCAGAGAAATTGACATTTAAACAATAGAGTGTCCCATAGGTTTTGTCTCTTGAGTACCTGTTAATATTAACTCTGTTTGTTTTATGTTGTGTTGGTAAGACATGAAATTAGGTAATGAGGAAGCACCTTAAATTGCTTCATTCATTTGCCTCTTTTTAAGTGTGCACACATGTTTAGAAATTGCAAATTAACAACAACAAAATACACTTAAATTCCCCTTGAAAGAGTAATTAAGAGCTACTTGTCTCTGTGTGCTGTCATCCCTGCCAGAATTAGAGTTCATGCTGAGTATATTCCATTGAGTCAGCCATCATTCCATCACCAGCAGGGATTGCTTTTCCACGTATTGACATGTGAGGGAATGTCTGTCTTGCAGTAGCCATGGGCTTGTGCCAGATTTTGAGATCCATAGAGGCAGTGCTGGGAGCTTTTCAAATCTGAATCAGGGTTCCAATTCATAATAGCTGAGCCAGGGAAACCGGGTTGAATCTGTGGCCAAAACCACGGTTAAAAAAAAAAAAAAGAAAACTTTTTTCCCCCTTTCCTTTCCTTCTTGCAGTGCTTTATTGCTTTAAAATATGAGTGTCTCTGTCCATTGATTCTCTGGTGACTTTCTGTTGGATTCAAATTGTGGTCTCTTAGGTGAAAAGGTCAGTGTGTTATTCATTCAGCCACACATCGATGGAGATTAACTGAGAGCAGTACAAGACATTTGGATCCTGCCAGACCTAGGGCACCTGAAGGAAGTTTATTTCTCTTCTCGCTAGCCTTCACTGTGTCTGCTGCACAAGAAGATGGCCCTGTCTGCTGGGAGTGGGGGAGGGTTTTGATTGGCTGTGTGTTAACTGCTTCAAATCCATGGCCATAGGGTGAGTAAGAACCCTTGAGAATCAAACATGTCATCTTTGTAGCATCACCTGATTTAGTGCTTTTCCTCAAGTCTGAGACGTCTCAGGGGGCCTTTTTCCCTTGCAGCACTGATCTTTCAATGAGGTGCTAGTGTCTGTCCTGAGCAATAACAAGGAAAAGCCATGAAGTGTGAACAGCTCTTATTAGGGGGGGTAAATGTCATTAACGCCTTTGTAGCCTTCTCTGCAATCTGAATGCTCTTGTCAAAAGAGTGACTTACTGAAGCCTCCTTTAAAATTACATAAATGGAATTTAAGATGTTGGAAGTTTTACATTTTAATTAAGCAAGGCCATTAGCTCCCTTTACTTATGCATTTTGTGTAGCCAGTTATGCTTGTATGTCTTATGAAGACAATCTCAAATAAGGCTGTTGAAAAACTGCCTGCAAGAGTTATTTTAAGGATTTGTGAAATACTTGGGGGACTCTGAATCAGAGTTTCAGGTAATTGTTGGTGGTAGTAGGCATCAGATACTTCAACTTCTCTCTTTTAATTTTATAGATAGATTCATATACTCATATACCCAACCACTTAATATACTTATTTTCATATATGATATGAGAAAACTCTGGCATTTTACATTAATGAGTTAGGTCAGTGTGAATTAATGAAAACTTTGAAGCACAGAAAGTTTGAATAATGATTTTATTATTTTCAATACATAGACAGAAATGTCTCTCCAGTCATGAATTCCCCTTATGCAAAATTTTAGTGTTCTCGTGAAGCAAAATTGTTATATGCAAATATTTTTTTCTGTTAGCTCCTTCTGCAAGTTTGAGAATTTCAGAGTAATTTCTAATTACTCTGGGTTGTGTCTTTGAGTTTCAAAATGAAAACACATTAAATAGGTATGTCGTGCTAGGTCAGGTACAGAAAGAAAATTGTTTTACTGTGCATATTAATTTTTCATCTAGTTAAAACTTTGAGAGAGAAATTCAGAAAAGTTACAGGCAAGTTAGAGGTAGTGGAGTGAAATTAATTATTGCTATTGCCCATTATTGCTAATTTAAAGTGTATACTTCAATACGCTTCACTTATTGAATGTATAGTCTTTGAAGTAAGATCTTCCATCCTTTTACAAAACCTCATTAAGTCACAGACTTCATATTTGCCCCCCACAACTTTTCTTTTTTTTCCTCCTATTTGAAGAGCTCAGGAAAACATATTCATTCAACAGATTGTTTACTTGAGCGACTACTATATGCAAATGGTCAACAGGCAGACACCATGCCCTTTTGTTACAGTCTTTTCAGTTAAGTGGATGCTGGTGGCTTAAACTAAGCTAAGGGAAAGCAGAGATCACTGGGTATGTTTTCTAACAAATATATAACATCTATAATTATTACAGTAATGAATTATATGTAAATAGACTCTTTGGACATATTTTCAATTTACTTGAAAAGCTATGCTTTCAAGAATTTTAAACATTTTCCAACTGCCTTGGTTGTACTGTTAATTCAAACTTGACAATTAAATGACTGACTAAACAAAAGTAATTTTCAACCCAGCCCCCACTTTTTGAATTAAAAACATTTATTTTAATTTCAATTAATGAGATGTGGCTATTATGGAAAACTCATTTATTAGATTACAGAAGTTAAGCAGCAAAGATGTGTTTGCTGTCTGTTTTTTTTACTAATAAATGTGTTGACAAGTTAATGAAAACTTATTTTACAAGTCCCTTTTAGTGAGAATCCAAAGATGGTGATTTTTAGCCCCATCAGGACCATTTCACAAAAGCTGCCTGTGAAGTCACTCATTTATTGATGATCTCTGTGGAATTGCTATTGCCAGTATCACTTGGGGAGTAATTGAGCCAATTAAAATGTAGATGTTTTACATTAAATCGTAGTGCCTATTAAAATAAAGAACATCAAATTTAAAATTTGTCTATATTCCTTTTGTTAGTTTCCTTCACTGAGTACATAGAACTTTCGTTCATCTAATAGCTTACTTGACTGATAAGTCTCTCTTTCTCTCTCGCTCTCTCTCTCTCTCTCTCTCACACACACACACACACACACACACACACACACACACACACACACATATACACACACAATGTATAATTAAGAAGGTGATAGTCTAGAGCAAGTAGTTTCTTATGGAAAGTAGTGTCCAATTTGTAGGCTAGCGAGAAGAGTCTTCTGATGACACCATCTGCTTTATTCTCTCTTTTCTCTCTGTTTTGCCTTACACCTGGATCCAGGCTGTTAATATAAATTATGATTTCTGCGGTTCATATTTTAGGTTAACTCTGACAAAGAGACGTCTGAAGTATCAAAATTATCAAAGATATACAGTAAAACTTCTTCATAAATGTTTTTCAAGGCACCAGATGGAAGGAAGTTTTACTGCATTATATTTCCCATATGGAAAAATATCTGGGACCTGAAAGGGGCATACCCCTAGAAGGGGGGAATACTTCTTAAAAAGGAACTTTATAAAAGAATGTTATAGTATAGAGTTTTCATGTATGATTTATTCATTTGAGCATATTGCTTTGAAGACCCAAACAGCATCCTGGGTATAAGTTGTGGTTTCCTAGACCTAAGGAGGGTCTGATAGTTTAAATTTCACAAACTTTTTAGATTTGCCTATGCCACAGGTCAAATATGTCTTGCTATAAGTCTGGTTGCCATTTATTTTAGTCAGTGTTTGGCTTTTGTTAAAATTGTTGGATTGGGTTTCTTTATGAAAGATAAGTGTACCATCTCATACATGTGTTATTTTATACTAATAGAAAATCAAGATGGTAGAATTTAAACACCAGTGTTATGTGGCGGAAAAGGTAAGGCATTATTTTTCTGTAGTGTCATTTCTTTCATTTTTTGATATATTTTTTATTACTTTCACCTAGTAAATATTGTATAAATATTGAGGAGGGCTTGGGAGGATCATGATTCTTTTGTTGTTATCTCCTTTTTTAAATAGCAATAATATTTGTAAAGGAGCAATATATGGTTGTGAAATATAACAAAACTTTTAAAAGTTGTTTTTCAAATAATATTTTAGTGTTTTGAGTGAGATACAAGAAGACCAAAGGTACTTATGCTTAGAGTAACATCACACTTTTAGAGCATATTTCTAAAGGATAATCCTTGTAGTCAGCGCATATGTATACATTCTGAAATGGCATTCACAAAATTAAAGCATATTTTCCTGCAGAATTAATGTATGAGTGGTATAGACATCGTCGACATCTTCCCCGTATAGAGCAATTAAAAAACGTAAATAATTATATTAAATCTGGACCCTCTAAGCTTGTTTTAGGAATATTTTTCTGCTTAGAATGAACTCTACAGGACGCCATATAATTTTCACTTTACAGAATCTGTGAGCAGGATAGATGTTAGTGAGATTGATAGATACTAATATGTTAGTAACGTGATTTAATTACTTAGTTTTGATAAAATACCAAATAGAAGGAATTATTTCTGTATAGTTGAACTAACCTTGAAGAGTGTACTGTTGAGTAAAACAAACAGGTAATAAAAGCTGCTTCTGTTCATATAAATTTGAGTTTGGAACAGGAACTAAAATTTGGCTTATATAATGTTCCCCAAATTTTCTCATATTTCTTTCAGAGAGAGAGAGAGAGAGAGAGAGACAGAGAGAGAGAGATAGATATTTCTTTGGAGGAAAGAACAGAAATATGAAGATTAATCTGAAAGATGATTATATTTTCTCTTTTCATTTAAAGTAGAATATTAGCTTAAGTTAGAATTCTGTGAAGTATTTATAGGAGATAAACAGCTTTATTTAATGTTACAATTATTGTGGACAAAGCTTAAATACAGGGGTCTGAGAGAGGAGGGGAGTGTTTTTTTTCCTCCATGTCAAATGGACTCTGCAGTTCATGTTTATGAAAACAAAGGGGAGAAAAATGAACACAAAAACAAAGACCGTGATTTTGTGATTTTTAAATTGTGTGACTAGAAATATGTATTGAGATAATAGAAGTTCACATACTTTATCTTATTCACTAATAAGATACTTTTTTTTTTTTTTTTTGAGTTGGAGTCTCATTCTTTGCCCACACTCATGGCCACTGTAACCTCGACCTGCTGGGCTCAGGTGATCCTTGCACCTCAGCCTTCCAAGTAGCCAGAGCTAAGGCACATGCTCCCATGCCCGGCTAATTTGTTGATTTATTGTGGAGGTGAGGTCTCACCAAGTTGCCCAGGCTGGCCTCGAATTTCTGGACTCAGGCAATCCTCTCGCCTTGGCCTCTCAAAGTGCAGGTTTTACAGGCTTGAGCCAGCGCCTGGCAAGATGCTTTCTATTAAGACCTGCAGAAAAGAATTTTGCCCAACTTCACAACAAGAGAGATCAAATTGGGTATTTTAGGTAGTCTTTATTAAATTTCATTAGAATGTTTTATTTTCCTACGATGTTGCATGCTTTTAAGAAAGTCAGTTCTGAAAGTTAGAATTGTTTGTAAAAGCACTGAGAGAATTTTAGAAAGGTATACTGGAACCTGAGTACCAAGGGCATTTATTCTTAAATGTTAAGGAGTTTTATGTCATTGAAAGTTGATGTTTTTTTCTAAGTGAGTAATACGTGTATTAGGATATTGATGGTGGTTTCAGTTATCACCATTTTATTATCGTTCACAAGTCTGTGGGCCAGCTGGGCACATCTGCGATGAGCTGGCACACTGACTTGGGGCTGGTTGGTCTAGGATGGCCCACTTACACATCTGACTATTGGGTTGATACTGGTTGTTGGCTGGGACAGTGGAGGTGACTGGATGAACTATCGTTCAGCAGGTTACCATGGGCTTGTTCATGTGCGGATTGATTGTAGGATTCTGAAGAGCAACAGAAAAGGGCGAGTTCAAAGGTGCAAGCACTCTTAAATAAAAGTGTCTGTTTGCTTTATATTTGCCAGTATCCTGTTGGCCAGAGCAAGTCCCATAGCAAAACTCCAGGACGTGGTGGATACAAGGACACGAGCAATTTGGGGGCTAGGACTGTCATCATCAACCACCTTTTCAGTGCCTTCATTTGGTAGTGGTATCTTTGTAGGGAACTAAGGAGTTCTGAACCAGGCTGTCTGATTTGGAGCCTGTCACTTTAGTTCAAGTAGAAAGAAGACTGGCATTAAGAGGAATGGCAGAGAGAATAAACAGCAGGGTTAAATAAAACCGCTTACTGACTGGATGCATTAGATGAGAGAGAAAAAGGGTGTTCAGAGATTGATCCGCACTTCAAGGTTGGGTCAATGGGAATCTAGGAAACTGGTAAGGTTGTAGACTAAACTGTGTTTGCAGTGAACAAAGGGCATCCCTGCAACTTTCTAAACAGCTACTGTTCCTCTCTGTCCAGAAACATTAATATGAAGTGAGACTGACTCTATGAAAATCCTAATTCTAAACTATTATTTAAAATTCATGTCTTTATCCCAGTGCTTTTTTTTTTTTTCTTTTTAAACCATCAGCCTTGCAAAGATGATTAAATGACAGCTCATCTTTTAAAAACACATGGGTAACTTTGCCATAAACAAAAAACCCAAAAGTTAGGATTTCCTAGCTTTATTTCTCAGAACTCAGCAGCTACTTCGGATTTTTGAGGATGTAGTATTTATAAATGCTTAATATGATCTTTATACTTAGAAATTGTCAACTTTAACGAAAGTTAAACTTTAGAGACTACTTTATTCTCTAAGCTTCAAAGCCAAAGTATAAAAGTTTTACTTCTTTTTTAATCATTTCCTTTGTAATCTAGGTTTAAAACCCCCCAAATTGTGGATGTTTTTGAGGAAATCATATCTAAGTTATTTATGAAAACAGACAAAAGCCATCTTCTTAAGCGAATAGAAAACTAGCTTGATCATAGTTTTTCTGTACATGTTTAAAAAATCATTTTGTTGTTGATGTCGTTAAGGGTATGTGGTGTACCTACAAAAGAAGATGAAGAGAGATACTTTAGGAGAAAGCAACTTAATGCATTATTTGGTTCTGGAAGAAAAGCGTGCAATTTATAACTTATATTAAGATTAGGGTACATAAACTGTTGTTATGGTCAGTTAATAAAGGCAGGATAAGAGAAAGGAAAATGAAGGAGAAAGAGTTTTAGAAATGATTTTCTCATTCTTTGTGATGTGGTTTTGCAAACATGGTACGGGTCAAAATTAAGTTGCTTAGTTAAATATTCCATTCCTGTATTACCATTGTATGAACCTCTCATTCATGGTCAGTTTCAGTTACTATAAAACTGGAACTGTAAGACTTCCTGTTCAGTAGACTTCCTGTGTTAGATCAAGGAAAAAAACTTGGACTAGATAATGGTAAAAAAGCTTAACAGTGCTAAACCCAGTAGTACTCAAATTTGGATCTTTTGATACTGCATCTAGAGTCCTTTGCATTGACTAATCTTTCTTTCTAAATAATAATAGTAACAATCAGTTCACTATAGGCCCATTCAAAAATGCATTTACGTCATTGATTTAGTTGACAGTCACAGTCTACCTGTGTTAATTAAGTAGACTTGGATGTTTTTAAAAACAAATTCTATAAGTCAGACTTATTTTCTTATAGTTACATTGAAACCTGCTACATTACTACTAAGAATGATTGTCTTAAAAGTTGATTTTTAGACTCTATTTCTCTCTAATAAAATGCATGTCTATAAAATTTTGCCAGCTGCTATAGGTGGACCCATAAAGATGTACATTTTAACTCTAGTACTATAGTCTCTGCCTTTTTTTCCCCCCTCCTTGTTGGCATTTGTAAGATTTCTGAATGGTTTGCTATTTAGTTTCAATATATTTCCTTTTTGTGTGTGATTTACAAATAGCAGTAATATTGAAAAATGTAACGTTTGCTTCAAGTTTATAAACCAGAGATTGAAAAAATGAGATTGCGGATGCACCATGTAATACAAATAGGCAGATTTTTCTCCCTACCTTGATTTAGTTTTGAGAATATGAATATTTGATTCATCCTCATTTTCGTCTTAACAGATATTGCTGCATGTTTAACCAAAAGTAATTTATCTCTAAATTTTTCTTATATTTTAATACCTGTAAGCTATCTTTTTTCCCATTGACTTTGACTCAGAATTATTTCACTCTTTTATTCTTTATTCCTTAGTTATATTTTTTATCTTATACCAACTGACAGTTTATAAAAACACAAGATTTGTAATGGCTAGAATCTCATTAACTAATTTTTATAAAAACAGAATAATTCATACATTAAAAAAAATGAAAAACCTGCGTGCCTGATACTTAATCTTTGTGTTTGTTTCCAGAGGCATGCAGGGTGTTTCCTGTCTAAGACGCAGGCCATATATTTCATTTGTCATATCGAATGTTTTTCATATCCGGAAATCATGCTCCATGTTATGTTTTACAAGACTTCATAAAAATAAGTGATCCAAATAAAATTTATAGTTATTTTAAAAAATCTGTCATAGCAAAATTCTCTCTCTCTCCTCTTTTCTCTTTCCCAAATGAGTACAGATGGGATTATAAAGTTTAAATGAGTGTAGATTTACAAATGAAGTCTGTTTGGGAGCTAGACAACAATCTATTATTCAGAAGAAGTTAGCGATCTGATCTGTTGTTAAAGGTGTTACAACAGCTCTTTACATGAAAAACAATAGCAAAAACGTGATTTGCAGTGTTTGTGGATTCCTATGGTGAAAATATCTCATGGTGGCTGATGTTAGCCTATCAACAAGGGTTGATAAACATAGAGCTGGGAGGAGATATTTAGTCATACATTATTATATAGTATTTCCACAAAACTAGACTTAAGTAGAAGCAAATAACCTCAAGAGCATGTATAAGTGTAAAATGTAGTCACATAAGTAGAAGTGGTATGTTTCAAGTATCTATTGACATTGTTTTTAATATTGCTTTAATTGCATATTTATACAGTTTAATTTTTAGTGATGTCCATGTTTGAACAACCAGCTTACAATAATTTATTGAATGTTTAACAATCAGCTCTCATAGGCTGGTATAAGCCAGCTGTAGCACACCACTGGAAGAAGCCATTTCTTGTGAACAGGGAAGGTTAATTGCGGTCAATGTCCACTACAGGGAGGAGGATGTCTTGTGTCTATATGTCGGGGGGGGGGTGGGGAGCAGCCATTTTCTCCTTCAGCTCGATTTCCTAAGCACCACCTTGGTCCTATAAATTTTGGTATTTATATTAATATAAGACCTTGAATGCAATGGCTGTGAGCATGCCACTGCACTCCAGCCTGGGTGACAGAGTGAGACTCCAATTCAAAAAAAATAAAAGAATAAAAAAAGACCTTGAATGGGAGCAAAATACTACAGTATTTTAATAAAATACAGGATACATATTTAGGATTTTCATTACAAAATTATTCTTACTTTTTCTGTTTCTGTCTCTTGGTTGTTATACAGAGGGTGCCCCCCAAAATATATACACATTTTAAGAAAGGAAAAAGCTGCATTAAAATTGTAAGTAGCACTCAATATATAATGATAAGAAAAAATGAATACAAGCCACCTTTGACTTCTGCAATTGCAAGAGGTGCTCAAAGTGGTTACCATCAGCGTCCGGACACTTCTGATAACAGCAAACTAAAAGTAATATCTTAAAATGTGTATACATTTTTTTTTTGGCCTCTCGGTATATCTCTCAGTTGAACATTGAAAGGAAAAAATTTTGTCTTGACTTCCCATTTAGCAGATTCTGTAGTCAGTAACTTCCACATGCTACTCCAGTATCAAGGATACGCTATTTAAATAGTTTTTTTCTCAGAAGGATATATTAATAATGTATGTGTAACTTAAAAGTAGTGGCGGTGTTGTTACAAAAGAAGATAAACTGAAAAATTTTAAAATGTATACACATTAGCAACAAAGGTAATGAAATGAACAGTGTGCAATTAAAGAATCTCGTGCAATGAATGGCAGGATGTTAAATGCCTTTTTGTCAAACTTTTCCGTTATTTAAGAAGAGGGAGGGTGAGCTTCCTCCTGTATTGCAATTGGCAGCTTATTGGTGATATTACTCAAGCATTTTTAATAAAATTATGTGTTAAAAATATAGTTGATTTCTTTGAATACAGGAGATTTCTAGACAAATTCATTTAGATGGGTTGACAAGACTGCTGGTATGCATGGTTAAAAAGAAAAATGGAACATACTCTGTGTATAACCCTTTGAGTATTAATTCTGACCAGATCACACTGTAAATAATGTTAACTGTCATAAAATAAACACAGCCGGGGTTTGCACCATATGTTTTATAATTATTTTTCAGCTTCTTTTTTTTGTTTGTTTTTACTGAGAATGGAACCTACTGATAGCACTGTGAAGTTATGTTTATATAAAAGTAAATTACACTTGTACTTTAACAAACTTGGCTTCACAAACCAGTGTCTCTAGGCAGTTTTTGTTAAAAAAAAAAAAAAAATTAAATGAAAGAAAAGCTGCTCTCTCTCCCTTTTAAAAGCCATCCCCCCAGAAACTTGTTCTCAAACAGAAATGTGCTGTAATGTCTTGGTGCTGGTTTCTTGTTTTTGCACATGTGAAGGAGATGCCTTGGGAATGCCATCCCGAGGAGGGAATCGCCTAACCACTGAACTCACAGAGGGTGTTTGGCTTAAGTAGCCCTGGAGTGGCCTTTCAGACTGAGGCTGCTGTGGTCTTCTAGTTTGTTTTTGTTTTTTACCTCCTACTTGCCGGTGTTCAACACTGTCAGAAATAAAGGCTCCCTCAGAACACTTAGATAATTTTTAAAACTGTTATTATTTTCATAATCACCATCTCCTCTTGATCTCAGGGGAGGCTGGATGCCCTTGATTACTTTAATGGAGCCTGTGAAACTGATAGTGCCAAAAAGGAGGTGGGTGGCAAGTTTCGCAATATGCCTACCTTTCCTTGCCCCCTCCCTGCTCATTGCTAAATATGTCTCTTGGCAAATCGGGCAGTATCCGTAATTATCAGGCACTGTGAGCCCCATTGCAGACTTCTTCTGCATGACACCTGTCCCACTCTTGCTCTGCCCCTGCGTCTTCTCCTGTCTCGGCTTGCTGGCTTGCCTCGTGTCAGAGCAACAGTCTGCCGTGAGCGAACTCACTTCTCTTCTCGTCAGAATCTCAGACTCCAGAAGTTCTGCCCACATTTTTGCAACATAAACCTTGGTTTGTGGTGCAGCCTTTCACACCGGAGGCATTTCACAGACTTTGGTGAATGCAGGAGTAAAGTTAATGCAGACACTTCTCTCGACCTTATGGTTTTCATCCCCCCAGATGAAGTGCCCTTCTGTTCTTGACAGATTTGCTTTGTGCAGTATCATCTTTTTCATAAAAGCACATCTTGATCATTGTGTTTTCATCTAGACAAGAGAAACTTCCTCCATTTTTATGGACTCTTGAGAAAGAGATTCTAGGGAATCCCAATGGACATGGATAGTGCTTAGCCATTCTCATGTGGGGGAAAAAGGGTGCAGTAGAGAGATGTACAGTGATTTCTAGAACTTTTGTTCCAGAATGCGTCAGGAAGGTAAAGATGTTACTGAATTTTGCAGGTGGAGGAAAACTTGAAGATGAAGTTATATTCAGGGAGAAGACCTGAAAAAGTGAAATTTTGTGAAGGGCAAGGTGAACAGCTAGCTGATGCCACTTCAGTAGTTCATGCCTGCACATACCCAATCTTAGAAATGCTTTTAGAAGTTTTGCTTTTGAAGGAAAGGTTGTAGAATTTGGGCTTGGGGTTTTATTTAATGGAACAGTTGTCAGATGTTCATAGAAGTTTGGATTAAGCATAAAATTTTTCTCTCTTAGAAATGTTGGTAGTCTATGTTACGAATATTGTACCTGGACATTATGACCTAATATTCTTATTTATTGTTTTATAAAATTTTATTCCACTAGAGCAATTGGTAATCATCTTCTATTATGCAGGTTTGACTAAACCCTTTTTTCTCCAACAGGGACCAGAATTAGGTAAGGGAAATGTCGACATATTTCAGAGCTTCTTTTAAAATATCAACTATTGTTTTTTTGCTTATGAAAGTAATGTAAGATTGACTGAAAATCGACCTTCCAGCAATCCCCAGCAATGCCCCTTCTGCTAATATACCCAGAGGAACTCAAATCACTCTATAATAAAGATGTTTTGGTTTTTAAATAAGAAAAATTTTGAAGAAAATTCCACTTTTAAACATTCCTCAAAACTAACCGAGGGTTAGTACACAAGGTTCTAGACTAATTGCAAACTGCATGCTGATAGATGGCAACTACTATAAAGTTTGAAAGTTTTTTTAAAAATTAGAGTCAGGGCTTAGAACTGTGGCCCAGAAACATAACCATAATAGATAAGTATAATTTGGAATGTTCTTTGAATTCCGGGGGTAGAAACCAGGAGTGAAATTCTGACTCAAAATATAAAAATAGCAAAGTGGTACAAATAAACAAGACAATGCCCTACTGAAACTCACAAATGTTAGACTTCATTACAAAAGCTTAAAAGCAAAATCTTTGTACAGAAGAACATTATATTCAAACCTGGAATAATGCATTTAATTCTGTGTGCTGTTTAGACAGATTTTTAAAGAATGAGTTCAACCAAAATAGTCAAAACTAAAGGGAAACATCAACAAAATTAGACATCTTTAGCATAAAAAAATCAGAGAAGACTGGAGTATCTCAAAGTCTATTTTAAAAACACATAGACAGTAAAAAAACATTTTGTTTTAAAAATACATTTTAAGCCAATTAGTTCAGCCATTTCATAAATGCTTCCCAAGAATCCCCTTCATGTTAGGTACTATAAAAAATAGGTTCCAATACAGGGATAAAAAAGACAAAGGAACTGCCTTCAAAGGGGTTGCAATATGAAAAGAACAATTTAAAATTAAAACAGAATGTGGTAAATATGTTAATATGAAGCTCAACCATCAATCTGCAAACATTTTATATGTATTTGAATACCCTACAAATAAATGTTTGTATACATTGCTTGTGTTTTCAGACTACAAGGCCACCTTGTATCTGTATGAGGTGCTGTAGAACTACTAGGAAGAATATACTCAGGTTAAGGAAGAAAAGAAGAGAAATGTCAGGGCAGATTTTGCAAAGAAAACAATGCTTCAAATTAGAAGGATGATCAAGGATATCTGTGAGGCAGATAACGGAAAAAACATTTCTTGATTGAAAGAAAAATGTACTAGAGATATAACACAGCAAGCATCTGAGAATCAGCTAGGAGTTTATTTTATATAGCCAGAGTGCAAGGTAAGTGTATTAAAACTTTTTGCCCACTGTCTTTAGTCAAATAGCGTTTTCTTTTTTTGGTGCAATTTTCTTCAAAGAAAACTTAAAGATGTAGAAAATTGAGAATATAATAAAATGAAGAAAAATATTAATTACTCACAATTCCACCACCCCCCAGAAATGTTTGGTGACTTTGTAATGAATATATATTTTTAGTAGATTAGAGAGAGAGAGGTACATAGACAGAGGGATAGATAACAAGCTGAGCAGAGTAACACACACCTGTAATCCCAGCTACTCAGGAGGCTGAGGTGGGAGGATTGCTTGAGCAGTAATCCAAGACTAGCTTGGGGAACATAGTGAGATTCCCATCTCTAAAAGAAAGAGAAAAGGAGAGAGAGCGAGAAGGATAAAGAATAGATAGATACAAACATATCTCAGAGATACTGCAGATTTGATTTCAGACCACTGCAATAAAGTGAGTATCACAATAAAGAAAGTCATACAAATTGTTTGGTTTTCCAGTGCATATAAAAGTTATGTTTATACTAGACAGTAGTTTATTAAGCATTGTATGATAGTGTTATGTCTAAAAAATGTATATACATTAATTTTAAAATACTTTATTGCTTAAAAAATGCTAACAATCATCTGAGACTTCAACAAGTAGTAATCTTTTTGCTGGTGGAGAGTTTGCTTCCATGTTGATGGCTGCTAAATGATCAGGGTGATGTTTGCTAAAGTTGGGATGGCTGTGACAATTTTTTTTTTGAGTTGGAGCCTCACTCTGTTACCCAGACTGGAGTGCAGTGGCATGCTGCAGGTCACCGCAGCCTTGACCTGCTGGCCTCCGACTATCCTTCCACCTCAGCCTTCCAAGTAGCTGGAACTACAGGAGTGCGCTACCACACCCGGCTAATTTTTGATTTACTGTAGAGATAAGGTCTCGCCAAGTTGCCCAGGTGCATCTTGAACCCGCGGGCTTAGGCAATCCACTCGCCTCAGCCTCCCAAAATGCTGTGATTACAGGCTGAGCCACTAAGCCTGACTTGCTGTGGTGATTTCTTAACACAACAGTGTTCATCTATAAGAAACAAACTTTTATCTGTTTAAAGTTTTATCATGAGATTGCAGCAATTCAGTCACATCTTCAGGCTTCACTTCTAATTCTTTTTTTTTTTTTTTTTATATTTTCTTCGCATATGCAGGGTTTTTTTTTACACTGAATTCTTTAACCAACAAAGTCACGCATGAGGGTTAGAATCAACTTCTTCCAAACCCCTGTTAAAGTTGCTATTTTGATCTTGTACAACAAATTATGACTGTTTTTGATGGCATCTAGAATGGTGAATTCTTTCCATAATGTTTTCAATGGTCTTTTCCCAGATCAATCAGCAGAATCACTATCTATAACACCTATTGCCTTACCAAATATATTTCTTAAATAATAAGACTTGAAAGTCAAAATGACCCCTTGATTCATGGGCTGCAGAATGAGTGTTGTGTTTGTTAGCAGACATGAAAACAATATCAATCTCTTTGTACATCTCCATCAGAGCTCTTGGGTAACCAGATGCATTGTCAATGAACAGTAACATTTTGAAAGCAATCTTTTTTTTTTTAGCAGTTCTTAACAATGGACTTAAAATATTCAATAAACCATGCTGGAAACAGATGCACTGTCATCTAAGCTTTGTTATTCCATTTATAGAGCAGAGTCTGAGTAGATTCAGCATAATTCTTAAGGATCCTAAGATTTCTGGGATGGTGAATGGACATCAACTCTAAGTCACGAGCTGCATTATCTCATAACAAGGGAGTCAATCTGTCCTTTAGAGCTTTGAAGTCAGGCTTTGATTCCTCCTCTCTAGCTATGAAAGACTTCAATGGCATTTTCTTCTAATAGAAGACTTTCTTCTATATTAAAAATCTGTTGTGTCACGAAGCCACCGTTATCTATGGACTTAGCTAGATCTTCTGGATAGTATGCTGCATCTTCCTCATCAGCACCTGCTGCTTCACCTTGCACTTTTATGTTATAGAGATGGCTTCTTTCCTTAAACTTCATGAACCAGCCTCTGCTAGCTTTTGACTTTTCTTCTGCAGATTCCTCACTTTTCTTAAACTTCACAAAATTGAAGAGAATTAAGGTCTTGCTCTGAATTGGACTTTGGCTTAAGGGAATGCTGTGGTTGGTTTCATCTTCTACTCAGATCACTAAAACTTTCTGCATATCCACAATAAGGCTATTTTGCTTTCTTATGATTCATGTACTCACTGGAGTACCACCTTTAATTTCTTTCAGGAACTTTTCCTCTTCATTCACAACTTGGTTAACTGTTTAGTGCAAGAGTCCTAGCTTCCAGCCTATCTCAGCTTTCACCATGACATTCTCACTAAGCTTAATCATTGCTAGTTTTTTTGATTAAAAGTGAGACATTTTGCATGTTTCTCACTTTCACTTGAACACTTAGAGGTCACTGTAGGATTAACTGGCCTAATGTAAATATTGCTGTATCTCAGGGAGTAGAAAAGCCCAAAGAGAGGGGAATGATTAGGGGAGTGGCTATTTGTGGAGAAGTCAAGACACACACATTTTTTATTAGATTCTCCATCTGATATGGGCATGGTTTGTGGCACCCCCAAATAATTACAATAGTAACATCAAAGATAATTTATCACAGATCACCATAAAAGATAAAATAATAATCAAATAGTGTGAAATATTATGAGAATTACTAAAATTTGACACAGAGACATGAAGTGAGCACATGCTGTTAGAAAAATGGTGTTGATATACTTGCTCAATGCAGATGGCAATAAATCTTCAATTTGTTAAAAATGTAATATCTGCAAAACACAATAAAGAAAGGTGCCACAAAACGAGATTTGCACATATACATCTCACAGTGATGTATACTTTTCACATTTAACTTAACCAAAGTATCTTCCTTTATATTCAAAATTCTTCATAGATGTAATTTTAAATGGCAGTATAATGGCAGTATAGTAATCACATAGACATAAACATTTTACGATTGCTATTTATTTAGACTCTTTTCAATGTTTCTTTATTATAAATAATGCTACTATGTTTGTCTTTATGCGTCATACTTTATCAGAATTAGAGAATGCCATGTTTTTTCCCTTCAAAATTCAATGTTGAAAACTTCATCATCAATGCAATAGTGTTGAGTGGTGAGGACTAATGGCAGGTGGTCAGGTCATGTGGGTTCTGCCCTCATAAATGAATTAATGTCCTTACAAAAAGGGCTTGTAGTAAAGGGGTTCCCTCCTTTCCACTCTTTTGCTATGTAAAGAACGGCATTTCCCCACCTCTGAAAGATAAAGCATTAAAGGCAACATCTTGAAAACAGAGACCAGACCTTTACCAGACACCAAACATCTCAGTGTCTTGATCTTAAACTTCCCAGTCTCCAGAACTGTGAGAAATAAATGTTTAGTCTTTATAAATCATCCAATCTCAGGTATTCTGCTATAGCAACAAAAACAAACTAAAACAGAGATTATTTCCTCCTTAAAGACAAAATGAAATTATTAGGTAAAGAATATTTTTAAATTTTCTAATATATGTTATTATCACAATTCTTAATAGAACATTCTTACAGTCAATACCACAAACAAACTGATTGTGCATATGCCTGCCTTCCCATACTTTTATCTGCAAACTTTTTTATTTATTACTAATCCGTCAGGCAAAAAACTGCACTAAAAACACATTTAACTTTCATTATCCTTATTATTAAATATTTTTATATATTCATCACCCAATTTTTAATGTGTAGAATATTCATATAACTCACTCATTTATATGCTGGAGTTTTAATTTATGTTATATATTTTAGATTACCAAACTTTTTCTTCTTTATAGCAAACAGAATTGACATTTGCTCTTGAATTTTGATTATGGTGGTTCAGAGATAAAGAAGTTTCCATTTTTATATAATCACATCATTATTTCATTCTGTAATTTCATACATTACCTATATATTCTTTTTATAGTGTTATCTTTACTCTTACTTTTAACTCTTTTGGGTTTTATTTTGATATCTCTCTAAATTGAATCTGTTAATTTTTTAAGAGTTGGCCAGTGTTGTCAACACTTCTTCCTAAGTTAGAAATGCCTACTTATAAGTCAAAATGTCAAGTTTATAGAGAACCCAAACAAAGTCAACTGCTTCAGAGTAAGTTTACAATACCGCTCCCCATCCATCCCAAAGTTCTCTAACATTAAAGGCTAATATTTATGCTACACTTACCCTGTGCCAGTCACTTTTCCAACATATAACTGCACATATTAGTTTAGCAGATCTAAGAAAATAGGTCCCATTATCTATTTTTACAAAGCAGACTAACAAAGATGTTATGTAACTTTCCCAAGATCACACAGCTAATACGTGGCAGAGACCCTGTTAGAAGCCTACATAACTATGCAGTCTCATTTTAGCTTTCTCTAGGCTTGAGTCTTAGAATACATTCTATCTTCAGTCTAACCAATTATTTAAAAGAACATTTAAAAAAATAAGTTCCTGGGCTTTAATGTCATACAGACTAGGATTGAAATCTTAGTTCCACTATCTACTAATTATGTCAGTGCAAAGGTAGTTTATGCATCAACTACTAAATCAAACAATAATCTAGGAGCTGCCATGAAGGTATATTGTAGATGTGATTAAAGTCTATAATCAGTTAGCTTTGAGAAACAAAAATATTCTATATTATCTGAGCAAGTCTGATTAAATCAACTGAAAGGCCTTGAGAGCAGAACTGAGGCTTCCTCAAGGAAGAAGAAATTCTGCCTGTGGAATGCAACTTCAGTCCATGTCCAAAAGTTCCATCCTATCTTTCCAAATAGCTAGCCCTACAGAGATTTTTGAACTTGCCTTTCCAGTCCCCACAATCAGATAAACCAACCCCTTGTAATAATCTAGCTCTATATCTGTGTTTGGATATCTATAGCTCTATATATCTATTTCTATTTATTCATTCTACTGGATCTCTTGTCTGGTGAAACTCTAATCTGAGACAAATTATCTTTCTGAGCTACAATTGCCTCATATGGAAAATGGGTACAGAATTAGTACATAGTTCACATAGCTATATGGATTTAATTAGATATTATGTTTAAAACACTTAGCATAGTGCCTGACACACAATAATCTATTTTTTTCATCAATGGTGGCATCAAATATGTACAGATATCTGTAACTGGAGTCTATATGAAATAGTAAGCTATAATTTTCTTTTCATATGAACTGAGGAAACTGTCATATATATTAAAAAGAACAATTATCACCAAAACTTTAGGTTGCAAGAGAGCAAAATTTAATTATATTCCCATGGGTTAAAAAAAATGTTCGTCAAAGTAAAATGGAAAAAATTATGAAAGTACTCCATAGGTGTATTTAGAAAATGGAATACTATATGTCAATGAAAATAAATAAGCCGGGCTCGGTGGCTCAGCCTGTAATCCCGCGCCTTTGGGAGGCTGAGGTGAGTGGATTGCCTGAGCCCGCGGGTTCGAGACCCACCTGGGCAACTTGGCGAGACCTCATCTCTGCAATAAATCAAAAAATCAGCC
>CAUYQG010098581.1:0-48495 GCA_963574415.1 Tarsius wallacei
AAGAAAATGACTGAAAGTTGTGGGAAACTATGGGGGGAGGGTTTGGGTGATGAGATTAATGGTGGTAAATATCTGTCTGGGGATGGGGAGACACCTCTTATCAACAAGGGTGCCTGAACGAAGCATATTTGTATACCTAACCCTTAACTGTACCCCACAATATCATAATAAAAAATATTGAATATTAAAAAAAAAAAAAGAGTTTGAGGGATTTCTCTGGGGAACTTCTAATAACACTGCCAGGAGGAATTTGACTGGTTTTTAAAAGTCACTTAGATAAAATTTGGTGACTGGTGAGTGAGGAAAGATTTCAGATAAAATAATATGGAAATGTTTCCTTCTACCCACTAGTTCCTTACCTTTGGATAATTCAGTGGAAGATAATGGGCACATCTGTTTTTTTTTTTTTATTTTAGCTAGCCAAGACTAGCTAAATATTTCAGGTTCCAGTTACAAGCTGAGCTCCACAAAGCTAGTGGTATTGATCATCGTGTCTTTGATTGTATTTTCCCACTTGCTGCTCTCTCCCTCACAGTTGCGTTCCCCAGGCTGTCAACAGCTGTGGGGAAAACACATGGAAACCAACAGGCTGGGAAGATATCTAAGGAAATTGGATAGGACTAAAGAAAGTTCCCAGTTTGGTCTTTAAGATGGTGTGATCCCCTTGGGAGCTTGCCAATGGCCAATTTTCAGCGACAAGAGATGCAGAAAACCAGAGAACTCAGAATAAACGTAAAATAAATGTAGATGTTTTGTAAGTATGGGACATACCATTTAACCATAATACCATCATGCATAGCTTTTAGAAGAAGTAACAAGGTTGGAGATTGGAAAGAGTAGTCCCTTGGAGAGGAAGGGCTGTTAAAGATCATAACTGATAATTTTAATTCCAAATATCTGGCATACAAAGTTCCTTGGACAGGATAATGACTGCTATTCCATTGGTTCAGTGAGAACGTGTCGAAATAGCAACAGGGATTGCCTATTGTGATCTTTACGGATGGCAACAAAAGAGTAATCATTGCAAACAAAACTGTTGATAGAAAAGTCCACTGAGGAAAGGTAATAAGTACTGAGGTTTCCTCTTGGGACAAAACTAGAAATCTGGAAGTATGAGGAGAGTAGAAAATCTTGATCTCTCTCTGTTTCTTTAGCTGCACCGAACTTAGCAGAAAGATGTGTGGCTTGTATTGCTTGGATGACGGGCAGCTGGATGGACACAACTTGGGCCCTGCTTTCATTTCAGGTGGTTCTACATCTACTCTCTTGTGTTGCCAGAGATCACATATGTTCTCTGCTGGCTAAGAGATAAGTTAATACTCAGTGAAATCCTCAATTTCTTAATCATGGACATTGTCAACCTTTGGAAGTGGGAAGGAGAATATAATATCATCCTCTCTCTTTTGTTTTCTATTCTTAAGTCAATAAAACATATATTTATTCAATTAAAAAATATATAATATAAAATTATATCTTTTTATAAAATGAGCCTATCCTTTTTCTTTCTTATGAGTATTATTCCTTAGGATCAGGAGTTGACTGGGCAAAGGCAAACTGAATTTCTGCAAGACTAAAGACTATGACAATTGTTTTTAATTGCTTGATAATGCCAGCAATTGCCACTGCTACGCAGTCGGAGAACCTGTGAAGGGCTTTAGCATCTTTTAAGGTTTTTTTCAGTGCTACCAATGCAACTATCCTGAGAAGTTGGTGTTCAATCTCAGACTATTATTATAATATTTTTAATGATATTCAAATGCTCTTTGCATAAAAAATCTAGAACATACTTTGGCGAAAATTCTCCTGGAGAACAACAGTGATTTCCAGGTGTGTCTGGTCCAAATATCTTTTCTAAAAGAAACTAAGAGAGTAGGGAACTATTTTCCTCATCTTTTAATAACTTTCTTTTTATAATTCTAGTTGGCAAATGTGATACATAATAGTATTTGCCTTTCCTTCACTATGTGATAATAAATTCATCCCATAAGTGACCAAAATTGCAATCAATACTGTCAAATTTTCAACACCCGTCTAGACACATAGGAAATAGAAATGAGACAAACAATGACGAACAGTAAAATATACCCCCTCACACTTTTGGTATGTACTTTGATTTTAGCAAGGTCTCTCTCTCTCTCGCTCTCTCTCCCTCTCTCTCTCTCTCTCTCTCTATCACACACACACACACACACACACACACACATACACAAAGATTTATACATACATAGACAGACATTTCTCTAGGATAGTGCGTAAAGTTGTATGACGCATAAAACAATGAAACATATCTTGTGACTTTTCATAAATTAAAAGTACATTCTTACACAGTCAGTGAATTTTCTATTCTAGATTAGTTCATATTTAAACAATTTTAACAATCTTGACAATAACACTATGTGGTCCATACATGTATATATCAGTATATAAATGTATATCATATGTGTAAGTATACCAATTAAAGGAACATCAATTAATAAAACTAGTTTCTACTAGCAATTTGACTATACTAGAAACTTTATCAAGATTTCTCTAATAGAGACCCCACATTCTGGAAGGTCTGGTCTTGGCTGTTAGACAGAAACACTAAAATTGTCTTAAATATTGACTTGCTAATTATCCAAAAAGGAGTTCAAATTCTTTAGCAAGTAGTTTCCTTCAGATTATGTAAGGAAAAAAGTTACTGTTTTCTGATAATATAGATTTTTTAATTTATTGAATGGCATAGGTTTACCCAATAGGTCAATATTACCCATAAATTCTAAAATCTAAGATAAACTTTCTAAGAACAAAATGGGTAAGTTCAGAGTACCAAAAGTCTCAATATCTAGACTGAATTACTTCTAAAGCTGCATACAGAAAATGTTATTATGATGAAATTATATTACTTGTCTGCATTTAGAACAGATGACAACTAATTTAAAAAGTACTTCAAATTTTCAAAATTCCACTTTTCTGCCCAATGTTCTTGACACCATGTTTACTCTGAAGTTTATCATACAGGAAAATCCTAAAACCATCTCCATCTCTCATTGTTTTTTTTTTCCTCTCTGCCTTCTTTCTCTTTATTTGAACATTTTTTTAAGTGAGCAACCTAACCTATCTTCCACTAATTAAAAATATATTCAGTCGGGTTCGGTGGCTCAGCCTGTAATCCTGCGCTTTGGAAGGCCGAGGTGAGTGAATTGCCTGAGCCCGCGGGTTTGAGACCTGCCTGGGCAACTTGGCGAGATCTCATCTCTACAATAAATCAAAAAAATTAGCCGGACATGGTAGCGCGTGCCTGTATTTCAACTACTTGGAAGGCTGAGGAGGAAGGATCACTGGAGCCCAGCAGGTCGAGCCTGCGGTGGCCGAGAGCGTGTCACTGGATTCCAGTCTGGGTGACAGAGTGAGACTCCAACTCAAAATATATATATATACACATATATATATGTATATACATATATATTCTATGCAGAATACCAACTTGTGAAGAAATCAGATGTATAACTCTCAATGCTCATTTGCAAGTTTTTCAATTCTTATATATATCTGTTACCTGATAACTGTCTGGTATGACTGATGGAAGTTGTGATAATAAAAGCCCCCAAAATTGGAGACCATATAAAAAAAGCAAGCACAACAACCACCTCTTCATATCAGCATTGTCCTACTTCTGCTTTGGATTGTATGACTACCTATGACTGCTTAGAGATATAATTATCATCTTTTCATAGATGAATCTTAGAAAGTTCTATGATTTGCATTATCCTCAATGCAATTCTTCATAAAGTTTTCTCATAAAATATAAATAGTATCTATTCTCCTCACCTCAAATCCACAGTGTATACAATGTAAGATGTCACAGACAATTATTCACATTTCATAGGCAAGTTTTTTTTTTAATTAAAATAAGATAAAGTGGATGTTTTAGGATTATTGTAGGTAAAACATTTATTGATGTTGTGTGCTTCACTCCCTGGAAATGAGATTTAGTCCATTATTTGCCTTAATCTTGGGTTTAACAACATATTTAGGATCAAGAAAGGTCATGTTTGGCGCACAAACATGGCACCTACAAGTAACCATGAACGAAACTGTGTTTTTAAAATGGATATTTAGATAACTGTAATGCTGAGTGCATTGAATAGGACCACTAGAATAAAAAGAAATGCTGAAAAACTCATTCTTAACACAGTACTGGTTCTGTTTGCATTTACCTATAGAGTGACTTTAATTTCACCTGCTCTGGATGTTCCACAAGAAATTTGAGATTCATCATGTTTGTCATCACTCACTTCATTCTTCAGAAACAAGACTTGATTAAGCACCTTTCAGTCTGCTTAAAAGGATCTCAAATATTTTCTAACGTGGTTACCAACACAAAGATTTCATTTTGCTTTGCATAATAGTTTAGTTATTATAATTGTTGATTTGCTTCTTGTCTGCTTTGACCATGCATAGCCTTCATTTGTCGTCTTTATCTTGTCTTACAAAAGCAGTTTGTGAACGGTGACAGCACACTTGTCTTATACTTTTCTTAACTTCTTCCCTATGTTTTTTTTTTTTGTCAAAATTCACTAATATCCATGTTAACTATGTTTGTCAGCATGTTTTCATATTCATCCAGGTTACACTCTTTGGATAGTATTATGTCCACTGTTTTAATGTCTAATGGATAGTATTATGTCCACTGTTTTAATGTCTAAATCCTTTGATCATATAATATAAATACAATGCTGAGACCAACATTATATCCAGTCCCTAAAATTTTTATGACATTTTGACCAAAATTATAGTAAATTTTAAACATTACAAAATTAAACTTTGAACATATGATAATTATTGATAAAAATAAAAGTTAAATTTCAAATGGTAAAAACTTTCTTGTGTCTATATATGAATCAAAGTCAATAAAGTTTAATATTAACAATCTATAGAGGCTGTGATTTTTGGCAATTGCAAATTTAATCTTTTCCAAAGCTATCTTTTTGTAAAGAAAGTATTTGGTTATAAGGATAGAATTTCTGAGCATATACTTACAGTTTGCTTTTTTGATTTGCTGTTTGGGTGCAAATAAGGTCTCATTTATTTAGAAAAGTACTAAACATTATTATTCTTAGAATTCTCATTATTTTCGTTACAGAAGCCATAATACGTTTTCCCAAAGGTTAATTTGCTTTAGAACTCTGTAGCTCAGTCCTTTATTACAGATTACTCCAATTTTCCTGAAGTGGAGGTGATACTAATCAAAGAAGAGACAAACTGAGAAATTTATAGTGAAATTAATAAAGTATTTAAGACTACATATTAGAACTTATAGAAAAAAACTTAATAATATAAGCCTTTAGTTATTCAAACTATTTTGCATAAACTGTGAGTCTATGTGCACATTTTCTTAATTATAATCTTTTCTGAAGTCAAAATGTTATTCAAACATATCCTTGTTGATGCTTCAGTAGCTCCTTGCTTATCTCTAATTGACTTTGTAGTGTTTGTCCTACAGATGTGATCACACAAGGATTCATTTTACTTTAAGTTTCCAACCTCAATTCATTTTCATCCCCCATTAATATTAACTGTCTCATACCTAATAGAAAAACCTGAGTTTTTCTCATATCCTGATCTCATCTCAGTAAAACAGTAAACATACACGTGCCATTTGTGAAATTAACATACAATCTTGTCTTGTCTCTGATTATAATCCTTTAATGCTCATGAGACTTTAAATCTATGAATATTCTTTTCCTTTATAACATGTTCAAGCTTTTAAATATCCCTTTCTTTGCATCTTAAAATATTCTCAAGTTGCTCATATTTTTAAAAATTAGTAACTTAAAATACCATTTTAAGACTTGTAATCCCTCATTCAAACTCCTTGAAATGCAGGATTTAATTAGAACTTACATATACTTTTTATTTTCATTCTCTTTCATTTGGATTCCAACTTTGTACCACTGTATACACAATTGGCCCAAAATATATTTTTAAAAAATTCCAATCCTTTACATGATACTACTCCCTGATTTTTTGAAGCATTTGGTGCCACTAGTCACCCATTACTTGTAAATGTTTCTTTCTTCATTTTCCATGATATTGTGCCCTTTGGGGCTCTTGATATAGTCATAAACTTCTAATCTGTATCATTGTCTCTCTCTTTCCTGTTCCTGCTCTTCAGACCTTAGTGTTCCTAAAAGTTTACATTTCTTTGGATTAAAAGTATTATTTAAGACTCCAATTAAACTTTTATAAGTCAGTTATAAAAAGTTTTGATTAAATCTATGGCTCATTTACTTATTTTTAATTGATAAATAATAAATGCATCTATTTATGGGGTACAACATGATGTTCTGATACATGTATACGTTGTGAAATAATTACCACAATCAAGTTAACCAATACATCTGGCACCTTATATATAATTTTTGTGATGAAAACATATACAATATTTACTTATATTAATTTTGAAGTATACAATATATTATTAGTAACTATAGTCACAATGCTGTAAAATAGATTTCAAAACATTTTCATCTTGACTAATTGAAATGTTGTGCTTTTTGACCAAAATTTCCCTATTCCCCACTCCATCATCCTCACCATACTCTGGTAACCATCACTTTACCCTCTACTTCTATGAGTTTCATTAAACAATATTTATCTTCCTTTGCCCGGCTTATTTCACTTAGCATCATGTCCTCCAAGTTCATTCACATTGTTGCAAATGACAGAACTTCCTTTTCTTTTTTTAAAGGCTGAATATTATTTCACTGGTTATGTATACCACATTTTCTTTATCCATTTGTCTGTTTATGGACCATTTGGTTGTTTTCACATCTTGGCTATTATGAATA
This sequence comes from Tarsius wallacei, assembly GCA_963574415.1. Classification (NCBI taxonomy): domain Eukaryota; kingdom Metazoa; phylum Chordata; class Mammalia; order Primates; family Tarsiidae; genus Tarsius; species Tarsius wallacei. The sequence goes on from CAUYQG010098581.1 coordinate 6,834, forward strand.
ATTTTAAAATGTACATGATAGTGCAGATATTCCTTTAAGATACAGAATTGATTTTTTAAATATAAACCGACATGCATGTTTCTTGGATCATTGATTGTAGCCTGGGTTAGGGCAATTAGAAGACAACCTTTGACTAGTGCCTTAGAATCGATTCCTTAAGACAATTGTTCTCAAGAAATTTAGAAAAGGAGATTCTGAAACTAAGGTACTTGTTATCATCTCCTCTGTCCAGTTCAATGAGTTGATATGAAGTTAAATATCCTCTCAACAAAAACCATTTCAGCATGAAATATTTAGAATTTTACTTACCAGAAACAGTAGATTTTTATTTTTGTAGAAATTACATCCCAGCTCTCCAAAAGGATCTAGCCATTTATAATACATACTAGTTCTGGTAGACCAACTCTTTATCAATCAGGTTCTTTGCACAGATAGATATATTATATCCAGGTTTAAAATGTGTTTAGTTTTTAATTATTTTGATGTACATTGATGTAATCATGAGGTAAACATCCATAATTAAGAAAAAAAATTAATACATAGAGGTAATTATGATTTTTGAAAATTAAGTTAAATTTCAAATGAGTTAGTTTTAGTAAAAACATGAGAAAGTTAACACCCATTTCTGGTGTCCCAACTCCCACCCATCCCCAAGTTCTAAAGTAGTATTATTACTAAAATCTTAGTCATTTTTTTCACTGTGAAAATTTCTGTCACAACCTTCATATAACAGTGAACAAACTCAAATTCAGTCCTTTCATCTTTTTCTAGAATCCTTGATTCTCGTCAAAGATCATCAAACAGTTTATCTGGCATATAGATTTTTGTTTTACTGCAGTGTGGTGTTTATTTCCCACATGGTCATCCTCGGTATATCTGCAAATTAGAGAAGGACATCCTGTTTTCACAAACGTAGAAAATATGATTTAATGGTGTTAGGTCTCTAAAAGTGTTAGTTCTGAGAGGAATGTTAGGTCTTTGGGCAGGTGTGCTGAGCCAGTGGCACAAGTATGATACAAAAAATTGCACAGAAATTAGATTGGAAAATATGGTTTATTTAGAAAGTAGATTAGAGAGAGAGAGAGAAGGGGGTTCCACTTCCTCCAGATTGGCGAGGGAGTTGGAGCTTGAGTGTCTGCTTGAGGTTGAATTCTTGTTAAACCTTTCCTTTGGTGTGGGAGTAGGTCTTTAAGGTGATTAGGTGGTAGTCTGTTTTAAGGTACAGGCAGATGGATGGGTTAGTTAAGTAACTGTTGTCATGGTGATGGGGCCTGTCTGTCTCACGTAGGTCATCTCTGGCTCTTTATGGCTAAAAGTAGAAAAATAAATAGTATAAAGCAGGCTTGGGGAAGAAAGTTGAAATTATCAATAGCTATCTCTAGGAAGATATCTCTGTGCTTGGCTAATAACTAGAGGGTAAATTAAAGTGAACTGCTAGAAAAACATGACAAAGCTAGGCAATGTTAAAATGGCTGCTCTTTGGCTAAGATTATTTTATTAAATCATTCTATTTTGGCTTTTTACCCTTTCAAATGGCAAACTAATATTTTAAATTCTTTCCTACAGCCAGAAACAATAATGACCATTTTGTAGGCACATGTCTACGGAGGTTGTCCCTTTCCATTTTTATAAAGCTAAAATTGTATTAAGTGCTTCTACATGTTTTAAGAAAACTGAAAAGTGAGCAAATCATTTACTATGTCGATATTCCAAATCAGTGAATCTCACTCTTTTTTAGCAATGTTGTATACAAGATGTGCAGAATATTCAAATAAAATGTTTTCATTTTATTTGGTAAGAAGTTTATAGACTAAAACAAATTAACTTGCATTGTATTCGTTGTAAAACAGGCAGATCAACGAGCAAAGGCTAGTTTATATTTGAACAAGCTATAGTGATCTTTTATTTCATGTTTTCTGCAGTTTGATTTCAATCTTCATGGAAATCAAAGAGATTTTTTTGAAACTGTACTTTCCAAATCAAAGTTTCCAAACAAAAGCTAGGAAGGAGATTTTTCTCTCTTCTTTTTCTTTTTCAACTATGATTCTACACAATTGATAAACTGTAGGAAGCACTGTCATAGGTAAGATGCCTCACTACACTGTAAAAAACAAAAACATCTTTTATTAAAATGTCTCTTTTGGTTTGCCCATAGGATATTTTGCTGCAACTTTTGAGTCAGAAAATAAGTTTTAAATCAGTTTCTTGGGTCAATCAAGAGAACAATATGTTAAGTAGGTGTTTGTTCCTGTGGTATGCCAAGCTAATTCAGCAACCATTATTTTCCATATGTCAGTGGTATCCTTTAGGCAGATGAAAAATATTTAGATTGATTTTTTAAATATTTGTGTGTTGTCCTGGATTTGGGAGTTTAAATGCTCTGCTCCATCAGATCCAATCACAAATTCTTTTTTGCAGATCACCCAGTGAGCTCAGTTTTGGTTATTACCTCTGACATCCAATCCTATGTGTCCTTTTATCTGCCATTAAAATAATACAGTTGACTAGCCCTCTTTCTTGGTGATGTCCGACTCATTCCTGAGTTTGTATTGTAATTATTCATTCTCATTTTCATTATCTTAATTCTTGGAAAATGTGGTTGCAATATGTTCAAATATTTTAAATGTTAATTAAGCCGGCATTATTGTGATACAAAGCATTACAGTTAATTCACAGGCAAAGTCAAAGATGAGATATTAACATTTGCAATTATAACACTTAAATTGCACACTTAAGTTGCATAACTCAGAAGGATGTAGCATCATATAATCCATAACTTGAAATCACAGATCAGGGTTGCAACACATAAAGGTCTGGAAAAAGAAGAACAGAGACTACTGAAAGCAGATAACCATGCCACATTCATTTATCACTAAACATGGTATCGCTTTTGGCCCCTATTTTGGGGGCTGCTATATGGATTCTATATTTTTTCCCAAAATTTCCAAACTTATCATCAAAAAATGAGACTTTTCAAATTGTGGATATTGTTTTTTCCAAGATGCAGCACATTTAGTGCTAAAACAAAGGCAGTCCCAGAAAAACAGATCTTCACCCTGTTACATTAACTTGTAGTACCTCTCTTTTGTTTATATAACAGTACATGGAACAAGATATCTTAAATAGCTAAATGTAGCAGTGGAAAGAAAAAGACACAGAAGCAGCATATTTGTTTGGCAGGTGCGTTAGCATTGGTCATTTGGTTAGGCAACAGAACAGCAGTTTATAAAAATAAAAAGCAATCAAAGAAATTAGCATCTGAATACATATAAACAGGTGATACAATCTCTGAAGGTGCTTGTGAGTAGAGACAGGAGAGAAGGAATACATATATATACACACACACATGTATATGCACAAATATATACACAATTTATACAAACTTGTATATAAATACAAATATACACACATATATATACATATATATATAGTTTTCTTTCTTGTACATTAAATCTGCTAGTTAAATCACATTTGACAAAAAAATAATGTGTCTTCTATCATTCCATACATAACATTTGGAAGGCAGTAAAATTAAAGAAGAATAAAAGGGAAGAAAAAGTAAAAATAAGAGAGGAGAAAAAGTGTTCAGAAAACTAATTTTGATAAGATGCAGAAAATGAAAATAGAAGTAATAAAGATGTAAGTTTATATGACTTGAACAAGACCAAGTAATAGAACACCTATCATTTGTTAGGAAATGGTGAAGCACTACTCCAATTATTTAGTGAGTTTTATTCCTGTTTTTTGTTAGTTTTTTTTTTTATTATAGAGATATGAGGTACAAGTAAAAATTAACTACATAAGTAAGCTGCATGCAGCTTAAGTTTGAGCTTCCAATGGGTCCTCATTTCCTAGTAGTGAATCAGGTACCCTTTGTGGTATCACATGTTCCCTATCCTCCTCCCTTTCTACCTTCCCTAGCAGTGCCCAGTGACTGCCAGTCCCTCCCTTGTGCTCAAGTGACTATTGTTCATGGCCTGCTTATGAGAGAGAATTTGCAGTATTCAGTTCTTTTTTGCTGTAATATGTCACTTAGTATGATGGTCTCCAACTCCATCTAATTTGTTGTGGAGTCCATGATTTTGTTCGTCTTTATGACTGCATAATACTCCATTGTATATGTGTACCTCATTTTCTTTAGCCAAACCATTTTCAATGGGCATTAAGGTTGTTTCCATGTTTTTGCTATTGTAAATAGTACAGCTATAAACATACATGTGCAGTTGTCTTTTTTGTGGAACAATTTATTTTCCTTTGGGTATACTCCCAGGAGAGGGATTGCTGGATCATATGGGAGGTCAATTTTTTATCCTTTTAGAAATCTCTACACTGTTTTCCAGAGGGGTTGTACTAGCTTGCACCTCTACCAACAGTGTCGAAGCATTTCCTTCTCACTGCATCTGCATCAGCATTTGTTTTTTTATTTATTAATGATAGCCGTCCTTACTAGATTTGGTGGTATCTCATTGTAGTTTTGATTTGTATTTCATTGATGATTAGTCAAGTTGAGCATTTTTCCATGTGTATGTTGACTGCTTTTATGTCCTCTTTTGAGAAGTATCTGTTCATGTATTTGCCCACTTTTTAATGGGTTATTTATTTATTTTCTTTCACTCTGTTTGAGTTCCTTGCAGATCCCGGATGTTAGACTTTTGTTTGATGCATAATTTGCAAATATTTTATCCCATTCTGAGCATTGTCTCTTTACTTTCTTCATGGTTTATTTTCCATGGTGCAAAAGTTTTTTTTGTTTGATGAGGTCCCACTTGTCTATCAGCTTTTATGGCATTTATTTTGAGGGAGTTGGTCAGCAATTTGTTGCCTATTCCTATGTGCATAAGGGTATTTCCTATGTTTTCTTCTAGTAGTCATACAGTTTGAGGTTCTACATTTAGGTCTTTGGTTCATTTTGAGTTGATCTTTGTATATGGTGATAGGTAGTGGTCCAGTTTCATTCTTCTGCATGTGGTCAACCAGTTTTCTCAGCACCATTTGCTAAATGTGGTCTCCTTTCCCCAGTGAATGTATTGGTGGCTTTGTCAAAGGTGAGTTAGTTGAGAGACTGAATTTTTACTTCCGGAATCTCTGTCCTGTTCCATTGGTTTATGTGTCTAGAAGAATACTACCAGTAGCAGGCTGTTTTAGTTAATATACCCTTGTAAGCTTTATTGCAAGGCTATTGTTCATTTTTCTGAGGATTGTCATGGCTATCCATGCTCTTTTTTTTTTTTTTTCATATGAATTTCTGTCTTGCCTTTTCCAAGTCTGAGAAGAATGATGTTGATGATTTGATAGGTATTGCATTGAATCTGTAGATTGCCTTGGATAGGATAGACATCTTGACAATATTGATTCTTGCAATCCATGAGCAAGAAATGTTTTTCCATTTGTTTGTGCCATCCTTGACTTAGAGCAGTGTTTTATAGTTCTCATTGCAAAGGTCTTTCACTTCTCTGTTATGTGGATGCCAAAGTATTTCATTCTTTTTTGTGGCTATTGTGAGTAAGATTGTGCTTTTTATGTGATTCTCTGTCTGCTTGTTGCCAGTGTATAGAAATGTAACTGTCTTTTGCATGTTGATTTTTGTACCCAAAACCTTACCAAAGTTGTTATCAGTGCAAGGAGGCTTTGGTGGACTTCTTTAGGTTTTCAAGATATGTAATAATCATATTGAAAACAAAAAAGATGTAAGTGTATTTGAATTGAACAAGATGAAGTAATAAAACATCTGCCATATATTAGGAAATGAGTAAGAATTACTCTGATAACTTAGTGAGTTTCATTCCTGTTTTTGATAGTTTTAATGTGGCTTGCAATTTACTAAATGTGATTATAGCAGTTCCCCCTAGATATGCTTTGTAAAGTCTGAAATTTTGCAAATTAGAAAATATGTATAGTCATATTATGTATGTTAATCTATATTCAATTTTTACTTTAAATACATATATATTATGGTATCAAAATATGTCTCAATTTCTTAGAAGTGAAGTCATAATCACCTTTTTCCCATTAATACCATTTTTATTTGAGTAAGTACTATCATTTTCTATTTAGTACCTCAGAAAAAGTTATTTGTGCATTGTTTTGTCTTTTCAGCATAGATACACTTTATTTTCTATGGGAATTACAAATACTGATACTAATTTTCAAAAGGCAAAGAGTGACCATTTTTTGGAGGATTTCTAATAAATTAATATATACTTTATGGTTTGAGCTGTGTGGAATTTAGCTAAACTGTTACTGTTATATAAGCATTCGTTACTACACATTAGATATTTTCATTGTTTTAAAATATTGCTATTCTGTACCTAAGTCAATAGTTAAAAGTTAAAATGTATGTTTTCTAATGAATTATTTTATATTGCAGGCATATTTTTATTATGTTATGCAAATGAAAGAAATCTAGTAAAGATTTATAAACAATAATTCTAAATTTACTTTAATGTTTATAAATCATTCTTTGATATATTTTGCAAATATATCAAGTTTTACATTTTTCATAATATAAATTACACACTACAAAGAGAACTTCAGGTGTTACATTTGTAAATAATATAAACAAAACAATATTTGAGAGACTCGTAGACAAATTTCATTACACTGTGGCTGAAAAGCAAAAAAAAAAAACCCTTTGTGTGTTGAATTTGGGGTGAAGTACCAAATGAATGTGAAACCTGTGCTTCATTTGAGATTGATGGAACAGATCCAAGCACAGCATGGAAGTGGCTGGAGAGGAGAATGGATTTGCGAGTGTGTTATTACAGATGACAAAGAGTCTCAGGTGATCACGTATTTAGTCATGTATTCTAACTATACTGGTGCCTCTAGTCAACACCACTGATGTAATTTGTTATAAATGATCACTAATGTTTTTCTCAACTATATCATAAATTTTTCTGCTGAGTGCTTAAATCAAAACCAGACCAACATACTTCTATGCACATTATTTCTGTTTATTCATTTTTTATAATCCTTAACATGTTGTACAAGAAAAAAAAATTCACTAGCAAAGAAGGTATGCTGATTATAATTTAAAATCTTAAATTTATTGAAATGTAATTTCGACAGTTAGTTTTTTATACATTGTCAGATTGTATTTGATATTTCAATTAAAAAAGAATATACATGTAATTATTAGTTGTAGATATACCACTCAGCAATGACTTTCTACTATGTAAGATATTTTATTCCATACAATTAAGTTAGTAATTATTTTTGTTTTGAAAAATTTATGGCATTTATAGGTATGAATTGAAGAATGTGCTTGATGACTTTTCCCAGGGATTTTTATCTAATTTATCCCCCTTTTTATTACCAGTGCTTTATTATTATTATTATTATTATTATTATTATTATTATTATAGTTTTATCATGGTTTGATTTCTCTTATAGGACTCCAAAAAGTAGAACTAGACATGCAAAAAATAAGCTTTATCCAGATCTTCATTTGAAAGTAGGAAATCTGAAGACTGCCAGGCACTGGGGTCCACTCAGCAGCTCCAACCCTGCTCTCTTTCATTCAGAAAATGTTCTTTTAAGGTCTCAAAATTTAGAATGCTATAACTCTGACTTTTTGCAATTTAAAAATATCTGCAGCATTAATATGACATATATTATCACACTAATGATATTACACACAGCAGACTATACATAACTCCTTCCACCAAGAAATACATATATTTCAGGCTCTAAGGTTTAAATGAATTAAATATATATTTGAAGAACTCTGTATTTAGGTTTGTCAAAGACCACAAGTGAAATTCCAGTGATAGCTGTTGGAAAAGACATGATTAAAAAAAATAAAATCAGACACAGATACCAATCATTCTTCTTCATTTGTCTAGAATCCATAAGAAGTAAAATTAAATTTGGGACAAAACAAGAATACCCAGAGGTTAATATGTTCCCTATGCATTTACCATTTTGGTCAGTTTGCTTATGCATTACCTCTTAATTTTCATTTCTTGTTTTAATGCCATGATTCTTTGTTTAATGTCTTCATCTCTTTGTTTGTCAGTTGAGTGAGGACTAATATTTAATGAGGAGAATGAATAAACTTATGAGTTATTTGACTATATGTAATCATAATTCAGTCAAGAAAGAGGGACATAATTTCTTATGATCTCTCTCAAATTCTGCACTTCATTTTATCTGCTAGGAACATTGCAAAATTAAAAATAATAGAACTGTGGCTTTTAGAAGGACCAAAGTATGTAGCTGTGCAATCTTGAACTCTGATGAACAGGTCAAAATAACCGTGATGTTTGTAGAGGCTTTTACTAAGCTAAATTATCTCTTCAAGTCATGCAAGTGATTTTGCTGTTGTCTGAAAAAAGAGGCTTTAAGAAGTTTCCAGGGCAACTCACTTGAGAAAAACACTTGATCTTTTTTTTTTTAAATATATTTTCCCATTTATGCTCCAGGTGGAGGTCATAGGCAGGAGAGCTCGTAGCCATGATGAACTTCTTAGGTACATCCCAATCTTGTTGGAACACTTAGAGAGTAAGAATTAATTAGAAGGTTACTATTAGTTATTATCAAATAGAACTACACTCCCATCTCCACCTCCCCCACAATGAAATTGAAAGGCAGCTGACATTTGAATAGGTCTCTTAGCCTGGTCAATAGAAGTTTGTGATTAAGAGTTCTCTTAAGTCAGAAAAAGGGAGTCAGCACAGTGGTTGCTACCATGAAATACAGAAAGACAGAGATGAACTGACTATAGTTCTATTTAGTAAGAAAATTAGCAAGTTTTGATTGTGTTTACTTCAACTTGGAAATATTTAGAAGTAAATCAATAAGAAGCCTAATACATGTTTTAGGAAATTTATTGCCAAATAAACCACAAACTTGGATTGCAAAAGCCAACTGTAGCAGATGGTGTTGATTTCTACCCCATCTCTGAGTATACCTGCAGGTGTGCAAGTATTTTCCATTAGACTGTCCTTCTCCATGCTCTCATGTCTCTTCCTAATCTGAGAGCTGACTCTACAGAGCAGGACACAATCAGACAATGGGGTTTGGAGTTGAGGTTAAAAGTCAGAAGATTCTGGGTACAACACTCACCACACATGGGTCTTGACAGATAAATGCCCCTGATGGACCAATTCCTCTGGTGAGGTTACTCTGATATATCCTGTGTGGAATTGAACCCCAGTTGCTCATTGTGCAACTATTGTCAAATATTAAGCCCTTCTTCATTCCATCACTTTACTCACTTGTCTCCCGAACACTCTAGACATAAGTTCTCATATTGAGGTTGTCTTCTGATGACCCTAAAACCTGTACTAGCAGAATATGGGCTATGGAACAGTGTAACTTTCAAAGAGGATTGGACAAGGGAATGAGTCCCTAAAACAAAACCATCGCTAGCCCGATGGCTTACCAAGTACTTTACTCCTCTTGCAAGGCTGGGTTTTTTTTAATGATCTGACTAGCAAGATTTTTAGGCTTCTTTGGATAACTTACTGTTTCTCTTTAGGTAAAGAATGTTAGCAGTTTAACAAGATTTATATTCTCATTTGTCTATAACAGCTAAGAATATAGATGTCCAGCTTAGCCATATCTCCCAACATCTTTTTCAGTTAGGCCACTTTCTGTAATGAACTTTCTTTTCAATGAAACTTGAAGTGAGGAGTCAGCATCTAACCCTGGGAAAAATGTCCATCCATAAAAGGCTTATTCTTTTTATTTTGTGACCTTTTATTGAACCAAATTAACTTTTAGTAACTCTTATAACATTCTTCCTTTTTCCAAATTAAGATTTTGATTAGGTTTATTATATTTTTGCTCTGCTATCTTATATTGTTTGTAGAAGGGTTGTGTTTTTTTTGGTTGTTGTTGTTTTGTTTTGTTTTGAGTTGGAGTCTCACACCCAGGCTGCAGTACAGTGGCACACTCACTGCCATTCCAGCGTCGACCTGCTGGGCTCCACTGATCTTTCCGCCTTGGCCTTCCAAGTAGCTAGAACTACAGGCACGCGCTTCCACACCTGGCTAATTTTTGATTTATTGTAGAGACGAGGTCTTGCCAAGTTGCCCAGGCTGGTTTTGAGCCTGCTGGCTCAGGCAATTCACTCGCCTAGGCCTCCCAAAGTGCTAGGATTACAGGCTGAGCCACCGAGCCTGGCCAGTGTTCTATTTTTTTAAGTTAACAGCACATAGGTAGTCACAACATGACCAGATAAAGAATACTTATCGTGTGTCACCAAGAGACCCTGGACAATGAGCTGAACACAGTGCAGAGCAGACATGGGAATATCTTCCTTGAAGTGAGCTGTGGGACTTTTGTACTATGGGAAAAAGTGGCACAAAAGAACATTCTATAGGTGGTTGACTGATTTCTATTTATAGCCTAGAATCTGTATATTGTCTTCATTTTATATATAAAATTCCTGAATTTATTTGGCAACATGAACACCAACATACAGACTACATTTCCTGGCCATTAAATGTGGCATTTGGACTATCTTTAGGACAATGGAACATGAGGATGAGTATATGCAACTTAAAGGTTATCTCATGTGCTTCCTCATCCCCACTTCCACAGCCTGAGACCCAAAGCCAGAAACTAGGCCAAATATATAGAATGGTGGAATGAACTCACCATTGGGTGCTTGGGTAAAACCATCTACTCACTTTTCACTGTGCATCAACATTTTGAAAGCTGGGGGAAAGAATGGGATTTCTGTCTTAATTGCTTAAACTGAAGGTGTACACACAAATTTATTTAAATTTTACTGGCTAAAGTTAATTAATATAGTCACATCTAACTGCAAGAAAAATTGGGCTATATGAGTATAGTTAAGTAGCTCCTGGTGTTACTTTTTAACTTTAAGATTGTCTCTATTTACCATCAACTCATTCAAAACACTACATATAAAGTGCAAGTTCCCACCTCATGTTTTTAACTTTCCTCTTCCTCCTCTCTAGATTTATTTCTATAATAAGGTTGTTTTATATTCCCATCAAACATTAAGGATGATCATTAGTCAAAGGTAACAGAACAAAAAATCAAGTTCATATATATTCCTCTTAGATCTGGTTAAACAGGTTTAGACTTAGCTTTGAAGTGGCATGTAGAAATATTTTCAGTGATATATTCCTTTAAATTATGTTTTGCAGTTACTATCTTATGTATGATTAATATTTCAATGTAACATTATTTCCTCTTCTTAATACATTCAAATGATAAAATACATCTATTGAATTCTATAAAATCTAAAATATCTCAGAAAAGGAATTATTTGTTTCCTTATCTTAATCAAAACAATGGTGATGGTGTAGTTTAAAAATTAATGAAATTAGAGAATATTTACTACTAACACATAACAACACTAAATCTTTACTGAAAGAAAAATTGTGCATAAGTGAATATATTTAAGGCAGCAGGATCACAAAATAAAACAGCAAAAGTATAATTATAGAATGTTTCTAAATGAATAAAGATATAATACTTTTATCCTTGATAAGAATAATTAGGTTTAAAAAGTAAACTATGTAGTCTTGAGTAGTTATTAGAATAGCATATAGAAAAAAGGTTTATAGGACCAGTTCTCTTGATGACAGAAAAAAAATTGATTAACACTTATACCTGATAATAGTACTTTGTTTACATATTTTAATTGCAGAACTTCCTGAATAAGAAAGGAAAAATGCTTTTATCTTTCAAAATATTTGAATGCAAGTTGAAAAAAAATATTGTAGTACAGAAGTTCATAGAGTCATGGCTGATATGACTGCAAAGAAAGCTTCAACACTCAATATCATTACCTTTTACACAAATAATTGATTTTCCTCAACATAATAATTCTATTTATACAACATATATCTGGATCAACTATAGCATCATCTATCTAACTAAAACATACATAAGGATTTCTGAATTTTTTTCAATATTAAATCCAATAAAAGAAATATATCAACAAGAAAGAAGTGATTGAAAGGATATGTGGATTTATAGACTTTGTATTAAAATAGTATACTAGTGAAAGGACCAATAGGCATCACATATGGCTTTATTGAGGATGAATGTGAATTGTCTAAATATAAAAGGAATAGGTTGAGTGTGATGGCTCACGCATAAAATCTCAGAACTTGAGAGGTTGAGGTGGGAGGATTGCTTGAGCCCAGGAGTTTGAGACCAGCCTGAGCAACACAGAAACACCTCGTCTCTAAAAAAAGCAAATAAAAAATTTAGCTGATCATGGAGGCAGGTTCCTATAGTCCCAGCTACCTAGGAAGCTAAGGTAGAAAGATTGCCCAAATCCAGGAGGTGAAGTTTGCAGTGAACCATGATTGTACCACTACACTCCAGCCTGGATTACAAAGTGAGACCCCAACTAAGGGGGAAAAAAAGGACTAATAGGTACATATTATGGCTTTCTAAGTGGTCACATAGTCCCATCTATTAGTATATAGAGAATGTTTAGTTTTATCAAGTGTATTACTTTAATACTTTGTCTATAAGGGTATACAAAAAATAATTTTGTGGTTTGTCACAGAAAAAATTGGGTTCAAACTACACTCATTTATTTGTATAGTGACCTGGGTCACATTATTGACTTCTGACAAACTCAGATATTACTATTTTTATTTTTAATGTAAAAAGCACAGAAAATCTCTAATTTGCAGCATTTGTTTTAAAACCCTTATTATCTGCTAGACACTATGCCATACAAGGGAGATAATGAAGTTAAGGAAGGCAAATCTTGATGTAAAGAATATTATATCCTATAGAGAGAGGGAGATGGCAATGACTGCCAGATGGTATGATGAATACAGGGTGATAAAAGCCTATACTCTTCAGTCTGTTCAAGAAAGAAGAAAGATCTGCCATCAATCTGGATCAAAGGGAGTCATTAAAGAAAATAATGCTCACACTATGCTTTGAAAGATGGACTAGAGTCAGTTGAATGAAGGGGAAAAGTGTGCTTCAGGAAAGAGCATGTGTAATGCTGTGGAGGTATAAAATGACATGGGACATTCTGTCAAATGGAAAGAATATAGAGCAGGGTGAAGACCTGCGATATGAAATGGGGTACGGGAAGCAGGCGCCAGACAAATTATAAAAGGTTTTGCATTTCAGGCTAAGCATTTTAAAATGATGATGATGTACTATATTGAAATATTTAATGTATATTTGTGATGGGGCATGGTGGCTCATATTTGTAATCCCAGCACTTTGAGAGACTGAAGCAGGAGGATTGTTTGAGCCCAGGAGTTTGAGACCAGCCTGGGCTACATAGGGAGATCCCTTCTCCAATTAAAAAAAAAAGTATATTTTGCATTTTAGAGAAATTATTTTGGTTATATTTGGAGGATGGTTGAATGTTCGTGAAAATAAAAGCAAGAGTGCAATTGGGGGTCAAATCTGGATATTTAGGCAGAATTATTGAGGAGAATAACAACTAGAGACAGTTGAAAAGGAAAGAAGAGGAAGATGCAAAAATTAGTAAGAAGGAAAATTAACAGGAACTGGTGGATGATAGAGGGCACAGAATTCCCAATGGTGGATGCAAGGTAATTCATGGACATGGCAGCATAGGGAACAAGATGGGGCAGAATATCTTCAGATCTAGTTTAAGCTCAGTGGAGATGCTAGAAAAGTTTTGGCTCAAAGGACAGAACAACATTAGAAATGGAATTACTGCAGATTTTATATTTATTTTTATTTTTCAGTCAGGGTTTCGCTTTGTTGCCCAGGCTAGAATACGGTGGCACAGTCATGGTTCATCACAGCCTCGACCCTCTGGCTTCAAGTGACCCTCTGCTTCAGCCTCAATCTCCTGAGTACCTGGAACTACAGAAACACACCACTGAGCCCAGGTAATTTTTTAAAAAATTCTGTAGAGACAAGGTCTTGCTGTGTTGTCCAAGCTGGTCTCAAACTCCTGTGCACAAGCAATCTTCCCACTTTGGCTTCTCAAGTACTGGGACTACAGGCATGAAACACATTGCTGCTAGCCAAAACTTTGGGTTTATGTATACTAATCAAGAAATATTTCAGACGAAGCTATCCAAGGAGAACACATAGAAAAAGCAGAGTTCTGGAGAGGAATGATAGATATGAGACAAACAGAAATATCTTAGAGTTTTTTTGTGATGATTAATAAGATAAAATTACTTTATATAATAGTAAATGTTAAGAATGTTTATAATGTGTTATATGTATAATTTGACATATAATTATGTATTATATAAGGTACAACATAATAAACATATATAATATGTGTATATTTACTTGCATAATATATAATATAACATGTGTGGTTGTGTATGTGTAGTATTTGTAGACTCGTGTATACATATATATGTGTGTGTATACATATGTAGATAGATAGATTTAGATGTAAATAATCACTAGATTGGTAGAGCTCATTTCATAGAAGATTTTTTAAAAGATCTGTCATAAATAGAAGTTAATATTATATTCTTAGTTTGCATTTGGCTTACATTTCTTAGAAATTCAAATAAAAGATCTCCCAGATTCTACAACATACTATGATTACTTTTCACTACATTTTCAGAATGAATAGAATAACAGAAATATTATTATTATATGTGTCTTTTATGTATACTGAATGAAGATTTACTGCATGATAAACAACAGATGATTGTTTTATGATCTAATAGCCATAGACATCTGAACACACAGCTTCAATAAATGTGTGATGAAGCCAGGCTGCCTGAAGTCTTCAATTAGGAAAAAAAAACACAGCCTTTGGGTCATTTTGGGAGAATAGAAAAGCACACTGCAATTAAAGTTTCCACTGGGAGAAATAACTCAATCTAATTCCATTTATAAATAACAAAAAGGAACAATGATAGCAATTTATCATCAGTCAGTGCCAAGGAAATACGCTGAAAAAGGTGACCAGAAAGATTAAGCACAGACTAGGTTTGTGTGCTGGATGGGATGTCTAACACAAAACTTAATGTGGAAGCCTGTGGGAACATTCAAGTTGACTTATACTTAGTTTATTCATTAAAAACTTCGTTTCTCATTTAAAAAATCAAAACTTTTTATAAAAAGTTTCCCAGCTTTACTTGATAATAATTGACAAAAACTGTGTACATTTAAGGTGCACAATGTGATGTTTTGGTATATATATATATTGAGAAATAGTTACCAGAATCAAGCTAACTAATATATCCACTACCTCATCTATTTATCCTTTGTGTGAGGTGAAGAATACTTGAGTATTACTCTCTCAGCAAATTTCAAGTACATAATATGTTATTGTTAACTATAGCCACCACACTATACATTAGATCTCCAGACTTATTCATCTCATAATAGAAAGTGTGTATCCTTTGACCAATATCTTCCATTTCTCCCATGCCTAAACCTTGCTCACCACCATTTTCTGCTCTGTGAGTTCAGCTGTTATAGATGCCACATATAAGTAAGATCATGCAGTTGATTGGCCTTCTGTGCCTGGCTTAGCACAATGTCCTCTGGGTCCACGTATGTTGTTACAGATGGCAGGAATTTCTTCTGTTTAATGCTGAATAAATAAACAATATATTTATTTATTCATTCATCCATTGACAGGTTGTTTCCATATCTTAGCTATTGTTAATGTTCCAATAAACGTGGGTGTGCAGATAGCTCTTTGAATAAATGATTTAATTTGCTTTGGATATACACCCAAAAGTAGGTTTCTTGGATTATATGCTATTTTTGCTTTTTGTTGAAAAAACTTCATGCCATTTTCTATAATGGTTGTACCAATTTATAATCCTACAAGCAGTGTACCAGAATTTCCTTTTCTTTACATACTGATCAACATTTTTCTTTTGACATTTTGATAATAGCCATACTAACAGTTGTGAGGTGATATCTCAGTGTGTTTTTGATTAGCATTTACCTGATCATTAGTTACCTTTTCTTATACCTGTTGGCCATTTGTATATCTTCTTCAAAAAAAAGTCAATTCAGGTTCTTTGTCCAGTTTTCTTTTTATTTTTTTATCAATATTTTTTATTTTGATATTGTGGGGTACAGTTAAGGGTTAGGTATACAAATATGCTTCCTTCAGGTACCCTTGGTGATAAGGGGTGTTTCCCCATCCTCAGACAGATATTACTACCATTAACCTCACCTCCCTTCCCCTCCCCTCCATAGTTTCCCACCACTGTCAGTCCTTTTCTTGTAGTATTATGATGGATGTTCAAGCTCCACTATATGAGTGAGGACAGGCGATACTCAGATCTTTGTTTCTGTGAGAGGTCACTCAGTATTATAGACTCTAGCTCCATCCAGGTTGCTGTGAAGTTCATGATTTTGTTCTTTCTTATGGCTGCGTAGTATTCCATCGTGTATATGTACCACATTTTTTAAATCCAGTCCTCTTTTGATGGACAGCATGATTGATTCCAGGTCCTTGCTATTGTGAACAATGCTGCAATAAACATACGTGTGCAGGTACCTTTTTGATAGAGTGATTTGAGTTCTTCAGGGTATATTCCCAGTAGGGGGATTGCGGGGTCATATGGGAGGCCGATATTTAGAGCATTTAGGAATCGCCACACTGTTTTCCACAGAGGTTGCACTAGTTTGGACTCCCACCAACAGTGTAGAAGTGTTCCCTTTTCACCAAACCTTCCCCAGCAACTGTTATTTTTTGAGTTATTGATAATTGCCATTCTGACTGGAGTTAAGTGGTATCTCAGGGTGGTTTTGATTTGCATCTCCTTGATGATTAGTAAGGTTGAACATTTCTTCATGTGTCTGTTGTCTTCTCGGATGTCTACCTTTGAGAAGTGTCTGTTCATATCTTTTGCATTCTTGTTATTGAGATGTATGAGTGTTTAACAGGTTTACATTATTAACCTGGATATGTGGTTTGCACATATTTTCTCCCATTTCACTTGTTGCCTTTTCATTTCCTTGATTGTTTGCTTTGCAGGGCAGACACTTCTTAGTTGGTATAGTCTCACTTGTTTATTTTTGTCTTTGCTGCTGGTGCTTTGGGTGATATATTCAAGACCCGCCTGGGCAACTTGGTGAGACCTCATCTCTACAATAAATCAAAAATTAGCTGGGAGTGGTAGTGCGCACCTGTAGTTCCAGCTACTTGGAAGGCTGAGGTGGAAGGATAGCCAGAGCCCAGCAGGTCGAGGCTGCGGTGGCCAGAAGCAGCCGCTGCACTCCAGTCTGAGCAACAGAGTGAGACTCCAACTCAAAAAAAAAAAAAAAATCATAACCAAGACCAATTTCAAGGAGCTTTCCTACTATGTTTTCTTCTAGGAGTGTCATAGTTTTCCAGTTTTATGTTTAAGTTATTAATTCATTTTGTGTTGATTTTTATATATGGTGTAAGATAAGGGTCCAATTTTATTTTATCGATTTATTTTTTGCATGTGAATATCCAGTTTTCCCAATACCATTTATTGAAGAGATTACTCTTTTCCTATTGTCTATTCTTGACACTTTTGTAAAAAAATGAGTTGACTTTATATGTGATATGTGTTGGTTTATTTCTATACTCTCTATTCTGCTCCATTGGTCTATAGGTCTGTTCTATACCTCATAGATCATGCTGTTTTGATTGCTATAGCTTTGTAATATAATTTGAAATAGAAGGCATAATGCCCCCATCTTTGTTCATTTTGCTAACAATTTAACTAATTATTAACTATTTCACTATTTATTAGTTCTTCAGCTTTCCATGGCTCTATACACATTTTATACTAAATCTATACTAAATTTTAGATTTAGAAAACCAATTCTGCTAAGGATTTAATGTGGCTATGGTATATTTGCCTTTGAAAAACATATTCACTAATTCTTTTGATTAAACAGGTATTTGATGAAATATCACAGACACAGATATTGTGAGCATCGTTATTCTTCTCCTATAAGAAAGCAATACATCTAGCCTTATTATTTTTATGATTTTATTTATTCTGCACTATTGGCTTATAATTAATACTTTTTAAAATTTTAAGATGATGCCAAGAGTGTGAAATACAAACAGGTATTTCACTAATCACAGTCTGCCTTAAACAATATGATACCTTTTTTATATGTAATGTATAAACCTACTCTTAAATTTCTAGCATGCTCCATTCTTTTTGGTATTAGTAATATAAGATTTACTTGTACATATGTGATAAACACATGATAAATTACTACTAATTTTACTTAAGTAGCCAATTAACTTTTGACAAGATTAAACATTTTTAGAATTCATTTTTACTTTGATTTTTGCCATTTTCAGCTCCATTGTTTGTGTAGATAGACCTAACTTTCTGTCTATACTCATGTATCTTCTTCCAAATAACTGCCAGTAATGTTTTCGGAGTGTACCTCTGTTGGTAATACATATTCCTTGTTTTCATTGATTTGAAGATTCTGTTTTTCTTCTTCAATTTTTGAAGATAGGAAGAAAAATAAATATCAAAAGCTAAATGCAAAGTTGAGGTGAGTAGATTTTATTATTTCTTTCCACAATAAATGTTTCAGTCCACTGTCTTTCTATTTACATAGTTTTTGCCAACAAAAAAAAAATTAACATTTTTATGTTTTTCCATACATAATGTTCCTTTTTTCCCTGACTACCTTCAAGATTCTCTCTCTGTCTCTCTCTCATGGTTTTAAACACTTTGAATATGATGTTCATAGTGTTTTTAATTTGTTTCCTTGCCTTATTTTAAATAGTTTGCTTGATGTTCTCTGAGCTTCTTGGTTCATGAAATTTTGTCTTGATCTATTTATTATTTTTGTAAAAAATCTCAATCATTATTTCTTCAAATATATATTGTGCCTTACTATCTTTCTATTCCTTCCGGAATTCAGTTACATGTATGCTAAACAATTTGATATTTACTGGCAGCAATATAGTATATTATTTTATTTTACACTATATTGTCTCTTTATGCTTTAGTTGGAGTTATGTCTATTGACATTTCCACCATGTCACATAATTTTCAAACTTCATCAAACTTTTTTCCAGTTCACTGATTCTTTCTTGGGCTGTGTTGAGTATTTCCTGATTTTATGAAAATATTTTCATCTTTCTTGCCATGATTATCATAATTTTCCCTTTAATATTTCCATTTTCACATTTTGTTATTGTTTTATTCTTTTTGCTAAAATTCTTTGTTTTGTCATGCTTTTCACTTTTGTCAGTTAATACTTTTGACAAAACTGTCAAGCTCACCTTACATTTGCTGTTTGATAGTTCCACAATCTGGATCATAGGTACTTATGGTTATGCTGATTGCTATGTTTCTTGCCAGTGAGCTAACGTTCTAAGGTTTTCATATGTCTTACATTTTTGCCTAAAAACTAGACTTTGTGTAGAAAAATAGAGAGTGATATAAATAACAGCTATGCCATGCAATGGACTTTTTTTTCCTGCAAGTATTTAATAGGAGTTAATACAGTTGAGTACTAAGCTGGGTTAAGGTGTTGTTATTGCTGTGGTTACCATTGGTCTGTCCTGAGCTTTAAGTTCCTTCAGCATTATCTTTTGCTTAGTGTTGAATGTTAGATCAACAGAGATTTTTCTCAGTTTTCTCTTCCATCCTCTCCTTTTGATTTTCTCTCAGAAAGTCACATTTGAGAGGGTCTCTTGCCATGTTTTGCTATCCCCTTAGTAGTCAACTGCTGTCCCTTGTTATTACATTTTTGCTTATCTGGTTGTGGTGTGAGGTGGAGGAGTTCACTGTCTATTGTCCTATTTTGACCTCAAGCTTAGGCAAGACCTGTGTTCAGCATTTTGAGATAAATGTTTCTTAGTAATTTTGCCCTTCCTCCAGTACAGAAGATACTTATTGTTTGGACCAAATGTTATTTCCTTCACCACCCCCATGACTTTTCTTCCTTTTTTTTTTTTCAAATATAATGAATCTTCATTAGTGTCCCAAAAAGGTAAATAATAAGGTTTGTTACTCTTTCCCCCCCAGGGCATTTTTTTCCCTTAGGTGCATAAAGACTGTGTACGCCTTTGTGGTTTTCCCATAGTAGAGGCTGTTTCCCTTCTCAGGCCTGTACCACAGAAATGCCTTGTCCCCACCCTGCTGCTAATCTTTCTTGTGAGCAACCGGTAATATTCAGAAAAGAGTCTGAAATTGTATGTGAACACCTTATGTCTCTGCTATGAGGCTCAGACAGTCATTAGATGATGCCTCCAGTTTTGTTTGCTTGTTTTTGTTTTTCTGCTCAACATTGTTTTGGGCTATTTAGAATCTTTTGTGATTCTATATTAATTTTTATGCGAAAAATCATGTAGGAATAGTGATAAGAATTTCACTGAATTTGCAGATAAATTTGGTACTTGGATATTTTCACAGTATTAATTTTATCAGTCAATGAACATAGGATATCTATCCATTATTTTTATCTCCAATTTCTTTCATCAGTGTTTTATAGTTTTCATTGGATGCTTACCTCCTTGATTAAAATTATATCTCATTATTTAATTTTTATTGCTATTATAAATAATAGGATTATTTTCTTCATAGCTATAATGTAGTTCATTATTAGTATATATAAATGCTATGGATTTTTTATGTTGATTTTGTAACTTGTAACTTTACTGTATTCATTTATAAGTTCTAGCAGTTTTTGGATAAACTCTTTAGGGTTTTCTACATATAAGACCATGTTGCCAGCATAGAGACAATTTCACTTTTTCCTTTACAGTTATGATGCCTTTTATTTCTTTCTCTTACCTAATTGTTTTGTCTGGGACTTTCAGTACTATGGTAAAATAAAATACATGAGTGAAAGCATCCTTCTCTTGTCCCTGATCTTAGAGCAAAAGGTTTCAAATTTTCCCCATTGAGAATAGTGGAAATTATGGATTTGTAATAAATGCCCTTTACTGTGTTGAAGTATATTTTCTCTGTACCTAAACTGTTGAGAGTTTTCAACATAAAAGGTCATCAAATTTTGTCAGTTTTTCTGTATCTGTTGAGGTGACAATATGATTTTTATTAAATTAGTGTAGTGTATTACATTTTTTATTTGCAAACGTTAAACCATCCTTGCCTCCAAAGAACAAATCCCTCTTGATCATGATGAATGATTTTTTTAATGTGCTGTTGAATTTGGTTTGCTAACATTTTGTTAAAGATTTTTTGCCAGGAATATTGTCCTGTAATTTTTCTTGTCTGGATTTAGTAACAGGGCAATGCTGTTTGGAGTTAGTTTGGAGTTGGGTGCAGTGGCTCATGCCTGTAATCCCAGCATTATTAGTTTGGAATTGGGTGCAGTGGCTCATGCCTGTAATCCCAGCATTTTGGGAGGTTGAGGTGATAGGATTGCCTGAGCTCAGAGGTTCAAGACTAACATGGGCAACATGGCAAGACCTCATCTCTACAATAAATAATAATAAAAAAATATCAACTGGAAGTGGTGGCACATGTCTGCAGTTCCAGCTACTTGGAAGACTGAGGTGGAAGGATTGCCTGAGCCCAGCAAGTTGAGGCTGTGATGGCTGTGAGTGTCCCTCTGCACTCCAGTCTGGGCAACAAAGTGAGACTCCAACTAAAAAAATAAATAAATAAATAAATTAGTTTGGAAGTATGCTCTACTCGTTAACTTTGTAGAAGCATTTGAAATGATTAAAATTAGTTTTTCTTCAAATGATTTCAAAGCATATTAAAAAGTGATTATAATTAAAATAGCATGGTACTGGGATGAAAACAGACACATTGACCAATGAATGGAATACGATAGAAAGATAAAAAATATACTGACACATTTTTAGTTAATTGATTTTTGACAAAATTGCCAAGAATACATAACAGGGAAAGGATAGTCTCTTCAAAAAGTGGCATTAGGAAAACTGGATATCCACATGCAGAAAAATAAAATTGTATTCTTGTTTAAACCCACATACAAAAGTTAACTTAAAGCTATTAAGTTACCTGAAATTGTAAAAGTACTAGAAAAACAAACATAGGGAGAAAGCTTCACAGCATTATGTGGGCAGTGATTTTAAAAATATGACTCAAAAACTATAGTCAACAATAGCAAAAAGTAGACAAATGATATGGCATTAAACTTAAAAGTTTCTGTGTAACAAAGGAATTAACACAGTGAAGAGCCAACCCATAGACTAAGAATATATTTGAACCTCATATATTTGGTAAGAGTTTAGTATTTAAAATATATAAGGAATTCTAACAACCCAATGGCAATATAATAAATGGCCCAATTTTTCAAAATGGGAACAGGCCCTACTCAGACAGTCCTTTAAAAGAAGGCATACAAATGGCAAATAAGTACATTAAAAAATACATAGCATCACTAATCATCAAGAAAATGTACGCTAAAATAGTAGTAGACACTCAAGTAAAATGTGTACTATTGGGACTAAAACTGTCTGCAAAGGACAAGGCCAAAAAAATAATTTCTTTCTGTCTTGGCCTAGACATTGGAATTTGTATGTGCAATTTTACCTTTTGTCATTTTTGAGATAGAATTAACAAAACATAAATGGTCTGTGAAAATAAATAAGTTTATATGAAACATTTGTGCTTTGACAACATCCCTTCGCAACAAAAAGATACTCCTTTAGAAACACTTACACTCAGTCCTCAAAGATACCTTAGATGAAAATCCACAAAATATAAATTCATATTAAAGAAAAAAACCCTCATATATTTGATATAACAAAAGGAACAGAACCAAGGTAATATAGTGAATTAAGGACAGCATTTTCAACCAACAAGTGTGGAACATTTGTTTATGTTCTTGACTAAAAATAAAAACCCAATTCTTGACCTTCATTTTAAAATATATACATAAATTAGGTCAAAAAGAATCACAAAAAAAAAATTAATACCTTAAACTACTAAATGTCTACAGCTAAATGTATGAGCAAATGTTGTGACCTTATATAAAGAAATATTTTTATTTTGATTGGGCACAAACAAATACAAATTTTTCAAGATAAAATATAAATTGGATTCTGAAGGTGAAAGAGTTGTTCAAAACACACTGCTAGAAAATGAAAAGGCTGGTACTGACAGGGAGAATATAATCTCCATACATAGTATTGACAAAGACAGGTATCTAGGATCATCATTCCATAAGAAGACAAAAAAAAAAAATGTTCAAGATTAAAAGTCTGAAATCTCTGAGTGATATTTTAAAAAAGAAACTATTTAAATAGCTAATGTATGCAGGAAAAGATGTACAATATCATTATTCAACAAAGAAATGCAAATTAAAATCATAATGCAACATCACTACATATCCACTAGAGCATGCATGATTTAAAAGACCAAAACTATTCATTGATGGCAGGGATTCAGAGCAACTGGGACTCCGATACATTAAAGATTGAAATGCAAAATGACACTGTCAGTTCTCATGAAGTTCTCATAAAGTAAAGATTTGCTTATCATATAATCCAACAGCTCCATTCCCTAGTATTTACCCCAGAAAATTGAAATTACATATTCACAAAAAGATTTAAGTGTTCACAACAGTTGACAAGAATAAAAATGTCTATTAACTAATGAATGTTTAATCAAATATTTCTACAGTGGAATACTACTCTGTGATAAAAAGGAATGTATTACTGATATTTGCAACAATATAGATGAACCTCAAAATCATAATGTGGCGTAAAAAAATAAAAAAGATTCAGACACAAAGGGACATATAGCTATGATTCCATGTATATTAACTTCTAGGAAAGACAAATCAAGAAGAGTTGTGGTGGCCCCATTGCATTGACTCAACGCAATATATATCTTATATAAAGAACAGAAAGATTAAATGTCAGATTAAAGACAATTCAAAGAAAAGAAGTGAGCTGTAAAGTAGATTTTTAAAGTATCAAGAATGCAGAAATCAGTACACAAAAGGGGAAAATATATTAAGAAAATGATAAATGCATTGTTGAAAACTTTCAGGAAAATAAGCTGAAAAAAGAAATGTGATATCTTCAATCATTGAAGAGTTAATGACTAAAAATTGATGAAATATATGAACTCTTGGACACAGGAAGTCAAATATATGCTAAACAGGATTAATATAAAACATACCCAGACACACTGTAAAAATATGTGGGTTATCAAAGAATAACTGAAGATCTTAAAAATACAACAAAGAAAAGAGAAATAAACTTCCAGTAAAAAAAAAAAAGAGAAAATAGTGGAAAATATTAAAGAAATTATTAGTAGCACCATCTCAACAGCAACAATAGGCATTTTGGCCTTCATGGCCTCTATTGTAATGCAGATTCCAAACCCTGAGAGAGAATGTTTTTGACATGGAATTACTACTAAAAATAGACATACAGAGAGAAGGAAGCTGAAAATATGTAAAAGAAACATTTTCTTTTCCCAAATTGAATCTGCTCTGGCAAGATTGTATAATACAGTTTTTAAAAACTCTATCTTGGGTCAGAAGATATATGTATGAATAGCTGTGCTGATGGAAAATAAGCTGGTATATCCTGCCAAATCAACTTCCCTGGCTCTTTCTGTCAAAGAAAGGAGTGAATGACAGAATTTAGAGGAACAGGGTTGTATATCACTGCCAGTGCAAACCTCAGATTCACCATGTCAAAAAAAAATGAGTATATTTCTTTTTCTTTCAAACTTGCTTCTCCTTCCAGTGACATATTTTGTAAACCAAAACAACTGTTCACTTAGTTAATCAAGCTAGAAGGTATGTAACATGCTAACTGTTCCTGACTCCTTACCCGCCGTTATTAAGTCTGCTATCAAATACTACTGTATCCACCACCTGTGTAATGAGTCTCATACTGATTTTTTTCCCTCTCCATTCCCATATTCACTGATTTTGTTAAGTTTTTGTTCTATTTCAATTACCTGTAAATATTTCTCTACATATAATTTTTGCACGAGTTCAATCTTTATTATGTTTTTAGGGTGAGTTATCTGATTGAAAATTTGACCATTAAACTCACTAGCATAAAATGTCTATGGCTTTCTGCTACCTACAAAACATAATCAAAACCGGTAGCATATTTAGCCATATTTATTTCTGTTTAGATTGCTTTATTTACTGATATCCAGAGATCTGGTTCCTCCCTTTGGAACTTGTTCCTTGTCCTTCAGAGCATTAGATTTCCTCATTGTAATTTCCTCATTTATTGATGAGTATACTTTTTTTGTTCAATTTACAATGACATTTAAAGCATCATCACTAAAATTAAAAGAGTACAAAGACAGGTAAGTCTTAAATATATATTAAATACAGATCTCAAATATACATCTTAGCTATATATCTTACTTTTCCAATATGCAGAAGCACTGGCCGTTTCCACACATTTGCGTGACTATAATCAGGGAAGGGCCTGCTCAGCATAGTGCTCTTTTCAGCTTTCTCTTGTCCATCTCTTCCTGGGGAGAAGGAGCAGCACATGAGTACTAAGACACCTAAAATTAGAGACAGACGAATACGGCATGTAAAAGATGTGCTTCTGAAAGCACACTGCCGTATGTGAACTCACCAATTATTAACTGTGTGACCTTCATTGAGTTACTTTCTGTAATTATGTTTATACTACTTCTACTTGTCAAAATAATAGTACCAAATCTATAAGGTTGTTTTGAAGGTGTTTTGAAGGTTTTGAAGGTTACATGAATTAACATATGTAAAACAATTAGAATGGTGCCTAAAAGAGTAAGTACTCAGTAAGTGTTCGGTGTTATCATCACTACTATAATTTTAAATTTTACGCAAAGTTAATTTAACAGTCAATTGTATGAATAAAGAGTGCAGTCTTAAAACATAAAAAGACACAGACATTCACATCCCACAAATTTGGTACGGGAAGGTAGTAAGGATATGCTGCAGCAAATGAAGATATGAGTCAAGAAAAGGAAAGTCTGGGATCCAAAAAAGAGTGGAACTAAACTAGGAAAGCATCTCCAAATGGCAGTTGACAGGCTAAGTAAAACCATATTGAAGCAGAAAAACAGAGGAGGGAGAAGAGAGGAAAGTTCTGGTCAATAAAGGAGATAACAGGACCGCATTAACTGTAAAGTTGGAAAAACGT
The DNA here is from genome assembly GCA_963574415.1 of Tarsius wallacei. Lineage (NCBI taxonomy): Eukaryota > Metazoa > Chordata > Mammalia > Primates > Tarsiidae > Tarsius > Tarsius wallacei. The sequence goes on from CAUYQG010098581.1 coordinate 32,833, forward strand.
GTTACAAAGGCGTGCATTTCATGAAAAAGGAATATAAAATATTAACTTTTTAAAAGTGCATAAGAAAGAACTTGTTTCTAAAAATGTATTACTTGAGCCGGGCTCGGTGGCTCAGCCTGTAATCCCGCGCTTTGGGAGACTGAGGTGAGTGGATTCCCTGAGCCTGCGGGTTGGAGACCCACCTAGGCACCTTGGCGAGACCTCATCTCTACAATAAATCAAAAACTAGTGGTGCATGGTAGCGTGCGCCTGTAGTTCCAGCTACTTGGAAGACTGAGGCGGAAGGATCACTGGAGCCCAGCAGGTCGAGGTTGCGGTGGCCGGGAGTGGCCACTGCACTCCAGTCTGGGTGACAGAGAGAGACCCCAAGTCAAAAAAAAAAAAAAAAAAGTATTATTTGGATACACTGAAAACTTTGACATTAGTATAATAGTGTAAATTGATTTATTATACATCTTTACCTTTAGAATAAAACTAAAGGTATTACTATGCAATATTTAAAGGGCAGAATGTAAATCAACTTGGAAAATATAGCACTACAATATAGATTGCAGGTGTTAAGAAGTGGCATCAGACTTAAGTGAAGGGCAATGTTCATAGTGCCCTCATCTTCCAAAACAGAAAGCCAAGTGATAGTTGATAAAAGAAATACAAGTAATAAGTTATATAAGAAAATTAAAGTCACTGATGGAGAAATTAAAACAAGAATATAAATATGGTGGGCATATATTTGGGGGGAGTAAAGAATAAGGTAAAATGAATTAGCAAAATTTGAATCTATCATAACAGCAAAGTAATAACTAATATCTAAAATTCATAAAGTAAACAGATACAAGAAAGCATCTTAATTTGTTATATAGCAGTAACTAACAAGGTGTAGCGGGAATCTGTTGCAGAGAGACAGAACACCAAGGCGCCTTCTCCTGCCTGCACCAGCTCAGTGTACTGGTATCCAAAGGCCGAGTTCGGAACACAGGGAAAGCTTGTATACTTTTTACTTTTTCTTTACATTGTAACCCATTTATTTCTCTTGTAAGGTTGACATTATTCATTTGATTGGATATTTTGTAGCTCAAGGCTACAGTAAGCATTCCGTGATACACACTGATTGGATTTACATACTTATTTCATTTGCATGTCTTATTTGCTGATTGGCTTATAGGATCACTATCCTGACTGGATTTTGCAAAAAGTTTGAACACACAGCCTACCAAAGTGAAAAGTCCTCGTAAAAGCCAAAAGAGTAGCACGAAGAACCAGGAAGTACCTTAGGTAATACAAGGAAATGATAAATAACTTATAAAAACAAGAAGTAAAGCAACTTATATAAGAAAAGAAGTGACATATTTTTGGTTTTCTTGATTTTTGCCTCTGCATTTCTGCTTTTGCCGAGGGGCCCCTGCCTTAAGGGGAATGATCTAAAATAGTCAAGGGAGCTTGCCTGGGGGAACAGTAATAGGAATATATAAGTAATAGAAGTTAGTAGATGGTGACAGTGAGAGGAAAGGGATGCTTTTTCTTAAAGCCATTCTATTTTTCTTTTTAAAAATGTGAATATATTTCATTGAGGAAAATAATAATAAATATAATATACTAGGGAAAAAATAATAAATTCTGTACCTTACAAAAGCATGGTTATACACACCAGCAATCAAATAATTATCAAATTTTTAAAATTACATGGGATTTTCTTTTTTGCTCTATAAATTATCAAAAATTTTAAGTTATAATATGAACTAGAGACTGAAAGGTATATGATGGGCATCATCATGCCATGATAATGGAACTTTAAATAAAAAATAGTTTATAGCAAATTATCATTGTGTCAAATATTTGGTACTTCTTTTTTAGTAATCTAGTTGAAGTAAATACAAATATTTAGATAAAAGTAAGCTAAATTAGGAAGAAATTATTAATAAGTAAATTTGCATTGTATGTTGCACATGCAATTGCTAAATCAATGTCTTGATTTTAAAATAGTTCTTATTTTAGAATTTCACATAAATTAACTATGCAATCAAGAAATTTAGATTATGCATTTGAAAAGTAAATTATATTAATACATTGGTTTTAAGTAAGAGGAGAGCCAAATCAATAAACAATTTGCCAAATATTCAATATTACCAACTTTTTTCTCTTCCTAATATTTGTAAGAAAATAAATAAAATTGTATGATGCTTAATTCATTATGTTTTTTGGTGTAGAGGAAGTCATGTAGGTAGAAGATGTGTTCCCAGCATGCGTTCAAGTCATGGAAAATAGTTATTAAGCTACTATTTATAAGAATGCAGTAGATTGCATAAGCTCATAAGGAAATAAAATTCATTATTCCTTCCATACTCCTTAATTCTCAGGATCTAGTGAAGTATCTCCTTTAGCAGGTATTCATTAACACTGTTAAATAAATTAATTAATTAATGAAGAATTTAGAATCATTTATTATTTTTGCTGTTGGATTGGTAAGAGAGTTTTACTGATCAGGGAGACAAAGAAATGGTCATTCAGCATATACTATATCACATCTGCATAATCACTAAGAACATCCCTTATACCCACAATATTCTTTGTGTGGCTGGGTTTCTTGATTAAGTCATTGCAGTTTTAAAAATTGAGGCAGCCAAGAAAATGCTACACTCCAAGAATTTATTCAAATCTGGGCTAATTAGGTGACATTTCCATAGTCCACAGCATGGGTGGGAATATGAGTAAACTTTACTTATTTCTACATATTGCTAATCACTAACATATTAGTGTCACATTGACTTTAGTATGAAGATGAATGGAAATGTTCTTAATCTTCAAAATAGCTGTATAAGAAATTAACAGCTTCATTTTATTTTCCATGTCATTTACATTCTAAACACATCAAATATATTTATTCAGTATTTTTGGCACATTCTACTAACACATTAGCAATTTTATGAAACCTTGTATTATGTTGAGACTAGAAAATTAAAAAAGCAGACTCAGTGGAAAATGAAACAAAAGAAATACAAAACCTGCTTAGGAAAGATTGATTTAGAAAGGCTTTGATTGTGAGATGTGATTTAAAAAAAGTTGATTAATGCACTTTATGTTACAGTTTTATTTGTAGTCACCTAATATATATTATAAAAATATCCCTCTAAAATAAGTTAGAATATTAAAATAAATATCGCTGATATTTATTTATACTTTGTATATGTAGAACATTGAGTTTCATCATGGTGCATATATATTTGAAAAATTATAATGTCAGACCTTTATATTCATCAAAAGACTCTTTTCATAGACTGTGGATTTTTTAAATTTCTTTTCTTTTTCCAAGAGAGTTAATAAAAATCAAGAGAAAATTCACTGCAGCTGTGGAAAAGCAAACAGCTGGTACATAAACATGATTACAGATTCATTAGATCATGAATATATATTCACACTTACCTGCCATTCCAAGGTGAGAAAACTCTTAGTTATTGTCAAGGCCATAGTGTTGCAATAGCTCATTGGACTTAAGGCTGCTTAAAATATTGCAAACAAGACATCTAAGGCATCCTTAAGGGGAAAAGGGAAACAACTATAGCTGAAGCCAAGGAGAAAATAAAGCTACCCATATGGCTCTGTGGAACCACTGCCAGTAAAATATATTCTCAGCAAATATAATTTTCTTTATTATAAGGGTTGACTATTATTCTAAGTGCTCTGAAAATAACTCTGCTTTGTCTAGAAAGACTAAGAAAGTGCTACTCATTCTCTGGCCCAATATTAAGGCCACACCCATAGACCTTATGTATTATATGTATTGCTAGGCTCCAAAGAGGAGGAAGAAGCATGTTTAAGTGAACTGATAACAACAATAATGACTAAACATTCAAAATCCTATAGCATTTGAAAAAGAAGAGGAAAAATGAGAACTTAACATTCTATATGTATATTTTGTATGCTAAAAAAGTATTCTGTTAATTCAATAAATTGGTTATATAATGTAGTCATAAATTAGTACAGGACATTGTTAGGAATGAAAACCTGTACCTGTTTAATTTATGAACAACTGTTTGGATTCCCCTTATAGAAATTTATAGAGAAAATTTCTTGGAAAATTATTTATTCAACTTTCCAGTGTTTAAGAATCAAAATTATAGAAAGAAGAGGTTCTGTATTGATTTTTTTAACATCTGCATAATACAAATACGTAACAACTTCAATGTTTTTATAAATAAATATGATACAAAATAATATCATGTGAAATTCTTGAATTAAATTGGCTATTTCTATAAGTTTAACTGATGAATCTTGTTTCAATTCACCTAAATCTGAAATGATTCCATCTTTTGTTAATTTCCTTCTACATTTTCATTTTATAATTTACAATGTGCAAAATAGATAGACTCACCACTATCCTTATTTACTTGTATTTTAACTTTGACACCCTTCGGTCTCATTATAAATTCCTTAAGGGAAAGAGAAACATAATTTAACTTTTTCCCATTTAAACTAATGTATTGGTATTCTATTTTTTAAAAATTCAGATTACACTAATGGAACCCAGAAATTCTAAGTGGAGAAATTATTCCAAGTTAAGAAAATCACTTCAGATAATTCAAACTGCAACCAGATTTAGTGTTGACTTATAGATAGCTCTGAATACAGGCTGTTTCAAGACTTGCTGTTTTAATCTTGGTGGACATATCAACTTTACTGTTTTGTTTTACATTTAGTAGATATTTCATTTCAAATTAATTTCTATGAAAGGGGTAAGGTCAGAGTCTAGAGTTAAGTTTTTTACATTTGAATGTTCAGAAATTCTAGTACCACTTGTTAAAAATATTATACATTCTCCACTTGATTACTTTTGTTTCTTTGTCAAAGTTACATTGACTATGTTGTTGTGGTTCTGTTTCTTAGGTTTTTATTCTATACCATCAATATGTCTGTTTTTTCACCAATATCACACTTTCTGGATTTGCAGGTGTACAATGAGTCTTGGTGTTGGGTAGTGTCAATTCTTCAATTCTATTCTTCTTAAATATGGTGCTGGTCACTCTGGGTCTTTTGCATTTCCATCTAAACATTATCAATTTGTCAATATGAACCGGGCTCGGTGGCTCAGCCTGTAATCCCGCACTTTGGGAGGCTGAGGTGAGTGAATTGCCTGCGCCCGTGGGTTTGAGACCCGCCTGGGCAACTTGGCGTAGACCTCATCTCTACAGTAAATCAAAAAATTAGCCGGGCGTGGTAGCGGAAAGCAGAAAGATGGCCTTGGCCCAGCAGGTTGAGGCTGCAGTGGCTGTGAGCATGCCAATGCACTCCATCCTGGGCAACAGAGTGAGACTCCAACTCAAAAAAAAAAAAAAAAAAGGAAGGGAAGGGAATTTCCACAACTTAAAAAGAATATATAAAAAGCAGATGGCAAAGACAACTAACACTATCCTTAAGAGTGAGACACAAAATGTTTTTTCCTAAGATCAAAAATAAGAAAAGAATGTTTCCTCTCTCATCGCTATTCAGCATCATACTAGAAGTCCCGCTAGCTAGTGCATTAAGCCAAGAAGAAATAAAACTGCCTTGGTTCAAGATCACATGATTTTTTGTAGAAAATCCCATTTAATCAACAAAAATTCTTAAAACTAAGAATTTATTATAGTAGGATTGTAGGACACAATAATATACTAAATCAATTGCTTTTTTATGTCAGCAATGAGCAATCAGAATTTCAAATTAAAACCATGTCGTTTACATTAGTAACAAATAAAATTTACTAGTGTAAATCTAACAAAGCATGTTGATAATTTGTATAATGAAAGCTACAAAACATTGATGAAAGAAATCAAAGTTCTAAATAAATGAAGATACTTTCTATATTCATGGATAGAAAGACTGAATATTGTTAAGAAGTCAGTTCATTCTAACTTGATCTATAGATTTAACCCAATCTCAACATCTTAGCAAGTTTTTTGTACATATTGACAAATTTTTTTTCTTTTTCTTTTTTTTTTTTGAGTTAGAGTCTTACTCTGTCATCCAGATTGGAGTGCAGTGGCCGCTCCCGGTCACCGCAGCCTCGACCTGCTGGGCTCCGGCGATCCTTCCGCCTCAGCCTTCCAAGTAGCTGGAAATATAGGTGCACTCTACCACATCCGGCTAATTTTTTGATTTATTGTAGAGATGAGGTCTCATCAAGTTGCCCAGGCTGGTTTCAAACCCCTGGGCTCAGGCAATCTCCTCGCCTCAGTCTCCCAAAGTGATGGGATCCCTCTATTCTTAATTATCTGAGTGTTATTATCATAAATACGTGTTTGCAGAAACCAATTTTTTTGTTGTTTTTTTGAGAAAGCAGGATTTGCTGAGAGGACAGAAAAACTCCCACAGTGGGAGCAGATCTGAGGGGATTGCCCAGAAATCAATATTTTAAAATGTCAGAGGAGTATAGAAATAATGATAGTAAAGTAAACAAAATTAGATTACTAAAATTCCATAAAGGGAAAAACTTTTCATAATAAATTTGATGATGAGCAGCAGTTTTTTTCCTTGTGGGAATTTGCTGACTCTGAGGAAGAGAAATCTTCAAAATTACATGAATCTAGCCTGACAATTTGGAAATTAGTCAATTCATAAAACAAGGCTGGATTTACTTCTGGAACATTTTATGAACTCTGAATTCTGGAATGGCACAGGAGGATAGATGCCTGGGCTATAAAGATAAAGTGAAACCACCTGTACACACATGGTGTCACAGTGCTTGGGATACAAGGACCTACTGGTTCAAGAGGTAGGTGATGCAGGGATTGCTGGTTACACAAGCATAGTCTCTCCTTTAAAGCATAAGTCTCACTGTAAAAATATGTAGGATGAGGCTAAAGAACAAGACTAAAAACCTCTGAGGGCTAGAATGGGATCTTTTATGATCTGTTAGCTCTGAGGAATTGGAAACCTGCCATGCCCTCCATCAAAAGACTAGGAAGAACTACCACTTACACTTTGGCCTAGTAATCTCCTACAGGTACAACTATTTTGTAGATTAAAAAAATAAAGACTAGATTACATACTAAAACAGTTATTTGATGATACTGGAGGTGAGCAAAGCAGGCCACCTCTGCTTGGTGCTTGGAGAAGGGGAATGCCCATGAGTGAATTTACAGGTTTTCCGTTTGTTTGTTTGTTTGAGTCAGAGTCTCACTCCATTGTCCAGGCTGGAGTGCAGTGGTGCAGTGGCACACTCACGGACATGCCAGCATCAACCTGCTGGGCTCAGGTGACCCTCCGCCTCAGCCTTCCAGGTAGCCAGAACTACAGGCACGCTACCATGACTGGCTAATTTTTTGATTTATTGTAGAGATGAGGTCTCGCCAAATTACCCAGTCTGTTCTCCAACCCGTGGGCTCAGGCAATCTCCTCACCTTGGTCTCCCAAAGTGCTGGAATTACAGGCTTGAGCCACCACGCCTGGCAACAGATTTTTTAAAAAATAAGTTTTGGCCTGAGGCAAGTAGCTGGCAGTGCTATCTGGATGGCTAAATCTTTAAAATAATATATGCAGTCTTTCTGGCATTAAGAAGAAAAGTACTAAGTTTGAGACTATGGCAAGTCTGGACAGTGAGAAAGTCATCCTAGGAAGAAGAGAGCTAGAGAGAATGTCCACAAATATGTGTATAAACCTCATTTAAATATCTAGATTACTCTTAAACCACACATGTATGTGGCAGACACTACACAGTCAAAGCTAAGGATTAAAAACTGAACTTATATTTGAGCTTTTGCTCAAGATTATTTGCTGTTTGAGTCCAATCAACTTAATTTCCCACTAAAACACACACACAAATTGAACAAATGTTTGATATTTGGATGCTCTTGGCAGACTTACTATTAACATTTTTGGTTTTAACTAGGATACTTCCTTTTGGTTATATTTTAATTTCCGTAGAATGACAGATTGTAAAAAAAAAAAAACAAAAACAAAATTATGTTGAAATCAAGGCATACATGGCAAGAGTTTAAAAGCATATTACAATGTGCCATTATGTGTTAAGCTACAAAAACACACATGAAATTACTATAAAATTACTTACATTTATTTATTTATGTGTGGGAGTTTTGTCACTATAATATTTGTTTCTTCAAGCCATTTTGCTGCACCAGAGGCAATTTTGCAAGCCATTTCTTTTGGAACTGGTAAACTTTGTCAGGTAAATGCATGATGCACACTAAAATATGATCTGATACACTGCACTGCATTTAATGTACATCTTCACACAGGCATGTTCACTGTGTGAAGTATTGAAATCAGCTTGTGCTACACAAACTCATGAACACTGATGATTTTATTTTAAATAACTCCCAGCCACTTCCTCAGATTATCTATTTAGTTATCTACCCACACATCCATCTATCAATCCATCCATCTGGAACAACAAAGTTGAATTACAGTTATACTCAGGCAGAAAAGAATATCTACTCTGATTAAGGGTCAATGAGTACTACACTAACTATTTATGCACCTCACAATTAGAACAATTTTTAAAATAATTTCTAGACCCATATGTTTAATTTTTTTTTCTTCTGTGCTATATACATAATTCCAAACCCTAGAGCTATAGGTTATATTTTTATGGTGTTTTTGCTTTGTCCTTGCATCACAAAGCTGAGAAAGTCAGCAGAGTAGAGGGAGGGTCATTCCTAAATTGAAGATAGCCATCCACCCACTGCAAGCCCTAGAAATGTATTCCACTAACCCAAAAGATTCTCCAAATCAAGGTTCCCCTAGTTGGACCCTGAAGTGCCAATGCTTTGTCCAATATCAGCCAGTATGAGAGGTAATATGACAGATGGTAAGATAAACCATTAAGCGGTAGTAGTTTTTAGTCATTACATTTAAGAACTTAAACTTAGAAATTAAAAAAATTATATATATATATATATATATGACTGTATGAGCAAATACCCAGAGCTGTTCCTCTGACTTTGAAGAGCACCCATGAAAGTGAATGCCCCAATGTTCAACTTTTGTCAGCTTCATTGCAGCATGGTCAAAATTTTCCGAATTACTAGTTGAAATTTCTAATGAAGGTACTAACAGGATAAAGCCTTAGGAGTTTCTATACTTGTCTTCAAGTAGTGGACAGCAACTTAGCAAGAGGGTCAAAATGTAATATTTTTTCTCATTGATCCATGGAAAGTGGAGCAAATTTGATTTCCTAAAATTACACCTGTGTGGAAATTGGTATTCTTTGAGCAGTAAAACTATACGTTTAACATATTTTCATGTCTATTTTGTTTCAAAAGTTTTAAAAAAGAAACATAAATATTCTAGAAACTTAAAATTGCTGACATAAGACATTCAAATCTTCTCATTAATAAAATATATCTGTATAGTATAGCATTTTTTTACATTACTAAAAATAACTTTGCTGCTATTCAAGGGTTTCTACAAAACTATTAAAACTACTATTCAACTAAAATCTTTTAAATTATCTATATTGCAGCTAAATGTATTTACTTTCTTTTTGTATGTGCACCATGTATTTTCTCATCACCCATGCTCTTTCTTCTTTTGTAATATTTTCACTTTTTCTTGTTTGAATGAGCCCTCTTCTCAAGAAGGAACTCCTTAATAAAGTATTCTCTCCATCCTCAAGAATCATGTAACAATGTTTCCTTTTCCTTTTTTACTGACAAGAAATTTATGCCTTAAAATCTAGCTCACTTTCCCCACTAATTGCAAGCTTGAAAAGATAAAAGGCCACATATTTTCACTTTGATAGCCCCTGATTTACCTTACCAGTGCCATACAAAGGTGTCTAGACAATAATTGTTTGTTCAAAAAACAGACAAAATTATACCCTATACATTAATACAAATAACATAGTTAAACCTAATTTGGACTCACTGTAGGTCATCTCTGGAATACTTCTGTTTTAAAAAACAACACGTCTTCTTCTTCCCCTTTTATTAAATATTCCTAGCTTACATATTTGAACATAATTTTGCTATAAGATAAAACTAAATAATTACCAATATTTTCTGCACTGTGCACATACATTGTTGTTCCTTTATTTTTAAGATTAGTCTCAATGCACTGACTTAGTTATTTTGACTCAGTACAAATAGCAACATCAACAACAAAAATGCACCTTATTTATAGTAGTTACATTGTAGGATATAAATGGGAAATGCCTGTTCCTCTCGTAAATCATCAAATACCACAGGGAATGTGAGAGAGTGATATACAAAATCTATCTTTAATAACAAAAGATGACAAAGCATTTCAAGGAGACTCAAGAGTACCCCTACAGGTTCAGATTTCAGGGCTATATGACCGAAAATTGTTTTCTAAGGAGACACCATGTCCTGGAAAGAAAAATAACCATCCCTGTTTAAAGCAATGGAAGCATGGTCCAAGAGTTAACATAAGCTATCCTGGACAGGTTTACCATGAAGGAGGGACTGGGAAAGTTAGGATAAAGGAGAAATTACTTAATATGCCATATTTGTAGGAAGCTGTCTATTGGTGAGAAAGCATGGTAAAAGAGAATTATGGGCACCCTGTATCTGTAGACACCTGATAGCAGAGAATAAAAGCTAACACCAAATCACAAACAAACCCTATGTCATAAATAACTTCATAGAAACTAAAGAGAATTTCCCTTATGCTTGGAAATTCTTCATATAACCAACCTTTCTATAATTTAGAATTTACTCCGTAATTAATCAGAAAATCAGTACCTGTCTGACAGCTAGTTTACATCTGCTTTGCTTGTGTACTTATTTTTCAGTAGGTCATGACACAGACACTCTGTATTTTAGCATATTACTAAGGCATCCTCATAATTTTTTTACACTATTCTTCTACTGAGTATTTTGGTGAAAACTAAATGAAATAGATATTAGAAACATTACCATTTCTTTCTAAATAAATGTTTATTATCATTGTTGTTCTCATGATATTAATATAACCTAATTAATATTATACATACTAAACAAGTATAGGTGATAAATATGACTCCCTAAACTAGAAAGTCACATGTATTTGAAATAAATCACAGATATGGAGAAGGCAGCAATTTAGGAAAAATATATGTCTTAGATATTGACTGAATTACAAAAAAAATCATCGAATGAAATGAAAAATTTTGTCACTTACTTTATTCATGTTACTTTAAATACATGTTTAACTCATTGTATTTGATTCCAAAACTGTTTCAGATTACTACATATTTTTATATACTACTTGCTCCATTTCAAAATGTAATATAATAATGTATAGGCTATGCATTCTTTTACATTTTTGTATTTCCATTATTAGAGGTAACTGAGAGTTGACTAGAATTGAGAAATGAGTGATTTAATGCTCAGTAGAGAAGGTTTAGATGTTGTTGTTTTAATCATTTCATTTTAACAATGTTTAGACATTGTAGAGATATTTTCTCATTTGGACAATGGCTGGGCAGTAATATTGAGGACAAGATAGCAGCAGATATATGTAATACCTACAAAGTTAGAGATGACAGCATTTGTGAACTGGAAAGTAGCACTTTCGGGACTGGAAGCATAAGGCTGCACTTCATAACCTACTGAAAGCAAATTGATTTTGAGCCTTTGGTTGGAATAGTGGAAGTGAAAACACTACCTTTACCTTCACAATAGCCTCCTGTTTGCCTGAGAAATAATACACTGCAGAACTGATTGTAAATGCAAAGTAGAAAGCATTATGAAAAAAGTAAAATTCAGCTATTCCTGAAATGTTTGAAATGTAGTCACTACAATAAAAATATCTATTAACAGGTGTGTAACCGATGACTGACAGATTGAATTAACAGATTTTCACACAACTCTAAAGGAGAACAAATAAAACACAATAAAGGAACATATGTCCAGTCAAAACATTAAGATGAAACATGTGATGTGTCAACTTTGTTGTTTTGTATAGTGTGTACATGCGTGTGTGTGTGCACATATTCATGCTTTCTAAATCAAAGATGTAGAGATTTTAATCAGTACACAGAGACTGATACAAGGAAGCCCATAACTTGGAGTAAAACCTGCCTTCTAATAATGCAAATTATAAAAATTGATATTGAATAAATGAGATTAACATTTCAATAAAGTAACTAAAAAATAATAATCTGTAATCATTGAATAAAGTGAATTTTGAATAGCTTTATTCTAATCAAAGTGTCTAGAGTATAGTCTGTTTTACTTGATCATTTTAGTAAATAAAACAGTCAGATGTATTTTACCTATACAGGTCTTGAACTAACATGTTTTTTAAACATTTGCTATTTCCAACTTTCTTAAACTGTAAATATAAACAATGTACAGCAAAACATAACTTACTGGTTTGTACAAGCAAATCAGGTTCTACAATTGTGCTGATTTAAAATAAATGAATAATGTCTTTCCAATAAGAAGTATAATTTCTGTCCATAACAAATACAAATTTTAGTAAGTACCCCTTTACAATTGTACATTATCAAGGTAAAATTACACCTATAAAGAAGGGTGAGAGCGAGAGCTTATTCCATAACTATGATTATTTTTCCTCAATATCCATATGTCAGAATGTATGGATAAGATATTAGTTGATTATGCCCTGAACTATGAGTGCCTCCATGGACTGGATAAGAAAGATGACCAGTATAAAGGTATTTATTCCTTAATTTTGTTAATACTAAGTACTTTTTATGTTCAATGCATACACATATTTGAAATATGTTGAAAGCACAAGGACCAATACAACATTGTATTTTTATTCATGGCAAAAATAAATCTAGTCATCTACTATCATTGCACTAAAAGACAGTTTTTAGGGCTGTCACTTGCTTCATTTCTAATGAAATTGCTATATAGCTTTGATAATGAGATAATAATACACATCATAATAATCCATGTGTGATGATATAACTACTTATTATCAGAGTGAGATTCTTTGGGAATTCTTTCTGTATAAAGGAATGTGATTGGTACTTCAAAGAAAGTGATGAAATATAAAGGTCCATAATATCATGGAACCTGTATTCCTGAGGGAGAAACAGACATTAAACTGATAATTATGCATTTAATTATTTAATGTTAATAAGTCCTAGAGATAAATAAGGGGTGCCAAAAAGCACTTGAATGGAAATTAGAGTTATTGTATGACTCAAGGAAAACTAGTCTGGAAAAGAGCATAAAGTTGAAACAGAAAGTATGAGTAGGAATAAATATGTGAAGATGAAGGTAATAATAAAAAGCATTGCATGCAATAAAAATAAGATGTCTGTCATTAGGAGACAGGGAGTGTAAATTGTCAGGAAGTTTGTAGCTCTATTAAGCATTCAAAATAATGACCTCATATAATGAATCTCTTTTTACCTAAATGCTTTCTCATTTCTTTTTTAACCTTCATTTTAACTGACCTATAGCTTTTACTGAGATATAAGATTTTTAAAACATGTTATTATGTTTTTTTATAGAGTTGTGACTTCCCAAAAACATACAAAGGAAGGAAAAATCATTTGTTCTCACAATTTCTACAGTAATACAAAAAATCCAAATATCAAACATTTCCTATTATTTAAAATTCTCTTTAGGCACTTGAGCTTATTTGCAAATGAATCTTCTATAATGGCCTCCAAGGACTCTTACTTACTGCAGCTTTTTGTCTTTCACAGGTGAGAAACTTCAAGTGCCTACAATAATTTTACTTGAGACTTAACTATCCTTTCGAAGCAGGTGCAAAAACCTAAAGAGCCATGATATTCATCACTCAGCAAGATTTTTATGTATCTAACATTGAAAGAAAGGTGCAAGTTTGATTTGAGATTACTTTTAAAAATCCTAGGAGAACGGAGTTACCACTCAGCAACTTGCCTCACAGAAGCAACTGTATTCACAATTACAGTCATTATCCCTCGTCTGACTTCAAGGAATTTTACTTTAATTTGCTCTTACATGTATATTCTAAAATTTTCCTTATTCTTCTGGCTAAATAAGGGAAGCAATGCTCTTTTAAAAAACAATATTTTTATACAAAGTAGAAGATATATATCTTAGTCTATTTGGGCTGCTACAACAAAGCACCAGATTGGGTGACTTATAAATATAGAAATTTATTTCTCACTGTTTTGGAGGTTGGACAATCCAATATCAAAGTGCAGTCCAAGATGTGGTGAAGGCCTTTGTTATGATTCATAGATGGCCACCCCCTAGGTGAGCACTCACCTGGAAGAAGTGGGGAGGGTCTCTCTGCAGGCTCTTTTATAAGAACACAAATCCCATTCATGAGAGCTTCACCCTAATGACATAATCACCTCCGAAAGGCCCCACCTTCTATTACCATTCTGTTTCAGGTTAGTATTTTAACATACAAGTTTTTGGCGGAACATTCAGACTACAGCTGGATAGTACCTTAAGTGTGACACTGGAACTATGTATTGCTCTGTGTTGAGGTAGTAAAATTGTATTTACCAGTAATTCATGCCTATGTACCATAGGAGCTTGTGTCATGAAAGTGACAACAGTCGAGCCATACTATCATGTTCATATATTTCTGCTATAAAAGTTATTACTATTTTCATTGGGATTCAAGTTGCAGAAACACTCAGATATTTATCTCTAATGTGTTATGATACCAAATGGCACATCCAATTTATCCTAGTCAAGGACAATTACTAATTATATATATATATATATATATATATACACACACACACACAAACAGCAAACATGTAGAGATATCAAGATATCAAACTTTTATTGATTTAGTAGCATTCTTTTTTTCTGAATCTAAGCCAAAAACCTAAATCTTTCCGTCTCTTCCATTGTCAAGTATTACTCCCTACAGTTTTATATGTACAGACATCAGTTTTCAAATTTTGAGGAATATTTTAATAAATATTTTCATGTTTTTGAAACATGAAAACCTGCATGATCTAGGCTTTCTGATTAAAGAACACTGACAAATATTTTTGAAGCTTGACTTAATATAAAAAATGCTTTGGAAGCTATAGATAGTGTTTCTCTCTAGAGATAGGTAGAGCCTTTTCCACCCATTTGTTTACAATCCAGGGATGAGAAACTAGACAGCCTTCTCTCTCCACAGAGAAGATTTGTTTATGTAGTGTAACTTTCTCTCTAGAGGAGTGGATGGATGAATATAAAGAAGTTTGCTTTTTTGTTTGTTTTCTCATTAGGAAGTCAGCAGCAACTATAAAAATGCTTAAACTCTAATTCAGATGATTAGAACTACATAACAAGACAGAATAAAACTATTACACAGCCTATTAGTTTTTTCTTAATCTTGGGGTGCAAAGTACCCCACTCTCTGTCTACTCTGGGAAATTGCATTTATATTTATTCCTGAAGCAGTTGAACAAAATGTCTATTTTTTTTTTTTTAAGTCGGAGTCTCACTCTGTCGCCCAGACTGGGGTGCAGTGGCCGCTCCGGGCCACCGCAGCCTCGACCTGCTGGGCTCCGGCGATCCTTCTGCCTCAGCCTTCCAAGTAGCTGGAACTACAGGTGCGCACTACCACGCCCAGCTAATTTTTTTGATTTACTGTAGAGATAAGGACTCACCAAGTTGCCCAGGCGGGTCTCAAACCCGCGGGCTCAGGCAATCCACTCACCTTGGCCTCCTAAAGCGTGGGATTACAGGCTGAGCCACCAAGCCCGGCTTCCTTCTGTCTTATGTTACTTGAATGATCTACACCACAGCT
>CAUYQG010098582.1:0-44120 GCA_963574415.1 Tarsius wallacei
CAATCTCCTGTTCTTCCTTATGAGAGTCCTCTGGCTGCATCCACCTGTCGGTGTATGAGCCCAATGGAGCCTATTTCCCACCGTCTTACAATCTTTCTGTGCAGCAGAATGTAGGTTTGGTACCTGGAACAAAAGGAGGGACAAAAGAACGAAGTAATGGAGTAAGGGGGGTCAATAGGAAGTTAGAAAGAGAGAACAGTGAAAGGGAAGACAGCCATACATACTAACTAAGAGGTGAAAAAGAGACACAAGGCCAGAGAGAAGTGAGTAAAGACAATTCCCTAAAGAGTACTTGTAGCTATACAAAGGCAGACCAAAAAAAAAAGAAAAAATCATGTCTTTTGATGTGTTTTGCCTAACACAAACAGATACTGTAAGTCAGTAAGGTAAGAGAAGTGAGCAAAACAAACAGTCAAAGTGATAAAATTAAAAGTCAAAGTAAAAAACCAGACTAGCTCTGGGGTCTTTCCTGAGTGTCTAACATCTGTTCATCTCTGCTCTTTAGCCTCTCCCCTTATTTTCAATGTGGAGAGCTCCATTTACTGAGGCTTGGGTTTCTTCTTCTGAGCTGTAATCTGAGACGGCTATTACTTAGTTCCCAGGGGAGTGGCTTTGTCTTCTGTTTAGTGATGTTTCCTTGGGAACCGAGGTGGAGCCTGCTTGTAGGTAGGCAGGGCAATGCAAGTCTCTGCCTGGAAGAATGGCTGAAGTGATAGTTTCACCCTCATGGATCTTTTCTCTTTGCTCTTTGAGTCCGAGGCGCACCACTGGCTGGTGCTGTATCCGGGGTTAGAGCTCTGTGATTCAGAGCTCCAGCTCCCAAGCTCCAGCAAAAGTGGCCCTGGACTGTTCCCAGCATATTTCAGTCAGAGATGGAATCAGCTTCTCTGATGGGCGGGTGGCCAGAGCCTCCCCGGGTGATCGGAGGCTGGGTCTGGGTATATTGTAACCAGGGAGGGAGCTGAGATCCGAGATTTCCTACCAGCGGGGGAGCAACCAGGGATGCAATAGCCGGCCCTGCGTGGGACCGAGGGTCCCTGGGCCTCAGACTGATGCGTCTGGCTGTAGATGAGTGGGTGAGGGAAGGGAAGCAAGAGTCTTTTGGGGGAACTCACATTCAGAGAATCTCACAGTTCTGCCTGTGTCATCGCCATCTTGACCCGGAACTTATTTACACATTTAAGTATGTGTATGCAGTATTTTTTACTAGAGGATGTATGGCATAATGGTAAGAACATTAGGAATACAGAGACCTGGGATCTCTTTCCATCACTAATTCACTTATTGACTTGATCAAAGCAGGTACTTCATCTCTTTGAGCTCAAATTTCCCATTCTGTAAAACTTTACAGACTACTTCCTAATTATTCCATTTTATATTTTGCATTTGAAAGAACATACATGGTGCAGACTATTTTGTTTTCTGAAATTTACTATTGCTTCTACTCTTGAGACAATGTCAAGATGTTGAGAGAATTTTTTAAAAATGTGTTTCCTGTATCTTCCCTATAAGACAAGAGGTTCTCATCATTTTTTTCCTGATGGTGGAGATTAAAGCAATAAAGAATGGATTGCAGAATAACCTGATAAGCATGTCATATAAATATTCTGGTGATTTTCTTCCTGTCATTGGTTTTGTTTCCTGCTTCTCCATTCCTTCCACCATTGGAATTCCAGAAGCAATGACGTGATTTTCTCAATACCACAAGCCATTATGATGCTTCTCGTTTTGACTGGGTTTCATCTTGCTTCTGGTTCATTCTTCAAATCCAAGCTCCAATGTCACCTTCTGTCCATGGACTTTACCTCTAACAGTCATTTTATTTTCTATGTTAGCTGTGTAACTTGAACACAGTTCCATTATTTTTTTACCCATCTGTTTTCTTTTCCATGCCATTGTTGAATATAACTGAATAAAAGTAATAGAGTTCTGTTATACAAAAAGAAAAAAGTTATACTGCTTAATATCATCACATATAGGTATTTCAATTATGTGTCCCAAAACACTTATCCTCAAGCTCCATGATTTGATCAATA
Organism: Tarsius wallacei; assembly: GCA_963574415.1. Taxonomy (NCBI): domain Eukaryota; kingdom Metazoa; phylum Chordata; class Mammalia; order Primates; family Tarsiidae; genus Tarsius; species Tarsius wallacei. The sequence continues at coordinate 2,037 of CAUYQG010098582.1, forward strand.
TTTTAATTCCATTATTCATTAATATATGTATCACAACTTTGTTCAACACTGAGATAGACTTTGTTATCAATTCTGACAAAATTGCATCCTAACATTTTATTTACTCAATATAAAATAAGTTTCATCTTTCAGAAACACATATTGTTAACTTACTTTTTCATGTAAAGAAACAAAGACTTTTTGAAATGACTGATAGCTTATGCAAAGTAGAAATAAATAGTAAATTGTGACATCTTACAGTGAATCTTGGCCTTGAAGTTTTTGTTCTTGATAAGGTTCTTAAATGAAGGGATTAATTATGGGAGCCAGTGTAACTCATCATACTGACCATTTGCTAGTTTGCAGGGAGAAGACTCAGTGCCTTCTATTCATCATTGACTTGTATTGTAACTTTAAATGGGCTATTTTATTTCATCTTACAAGAAACTAATGAGTGAGATATCTTATTATTTCAAAAGACAAGTCTGAGACTCAGTGAAAGTTGATGACTTACCAAGTTGTTTGTAATGTGCCAGGTCTGTGGTTTGAAGCAAGAGTTTTTCATTCTTAATATCTTCATCTGTATCTTTCCCATAGGGCTCTGAGGATGAAATGAGTTAAAATATGAAGCACTCTAGAAAAATGTCTGGCATACAGTAAAAGCTTTATATAAGTATTGGAGATTGTTATTGTTCTTGTTATTGCCTAACTGCAAGGCTGATACTCTGCTTTCCATATGGAAGGCAACTCAGATATAGATCGATAGAAGCTTGAAACACTGAATTTCCTTTGTTGCTAATGTGCACCTTTGTATAATTTAGGAATATCCCAAGGTGGGGAGTGTTGCTTTCAGTTGGGCGACTGGTCAGAGAGGGAGGAATGGAAGGTGATGTGGGGCTTTTAGTAAACCTGTGGTTTTTCAAAGGATAAAAGGCTAAATAAAATGTCATAATAGGAAGAAATGTATCTGAACTACCATGTTCTTTTGCTAATTTTTAAAAAAAGCAAACTAGCAACCAATCATTCAATATTTGGGGGGAGGTAAAAACTTCTTAATATTGTTTTGAATTATTTCTCTCTCATTGAACACATTCCAGTGAGATCTTGCCAAAGTATTCAACTCCTGCTTTCTTCCTGAGGGAGTAGACAGACATAGGTAAGTTGGACCCTGAAATACAGTCTATCAGAGGACCATAATTACTGAAAATATTTAAAGCTCACTCAAGCAGGTGTGATTTGGTATCTTCTAGAAATCCTGCTATTAAGGTTTCTGGTTTTTTCTGGCTTTTAAATTTACTTTTCCTTTCGATTCTGTGATTTTTCCCCATAGCCTTTCCATGAATTTTCTTTTTGCTTACATTAACCAGAGTCTGTTTCTATTGCCTGCATCCAAACCACCCTAGCAGCATAATGGAATGGAATAAAATAGACTTCAGGGTCAATAGGCCTGTGCTTTGACTCTGGCTCTGCCAGGACAAGCTGTGTGGCCTCAAGCAGTCAATTATCTACCTAAGTTTCAATGTCCTTATCTACAAATGAAAATAAAAATACTCAACTTTTTAAGATTGCTTCTTTACTTAAATTAAATAATATATTTAAAGTACCTATTATGGCATTTGATAGAAGGCACTTAATAAATTATAACTATTATTAGAAACACAAGAAAGAGAGAAAAAATTAATTTTCTTCCTATCCCCCTTCTTCTCTATAACCTGATTTCAGACTTAAACTTACTATTGCTAAAGAAAATGTGGCTGCAATTTCCTTCTGATCTGGCTGCAAATTTCTTCAACTCTACTTGTCCTTCATCTAGTTCAAGGAATTAGCATCACACAAAATCTTTCGCCTTCCAAAGATTCAGACTCTTAAGGAAACCATATGGGTGATTGTTATTTGAATATTTGATTTTGTTTTAATTCAATTTTTTTTTAAAAAAGGCATTTCCAGTAAGTCGCATTGTCTAGTTATCCAAAGCCCAAGAAAATTAGCAAGTGAAAAGAATGTTCTGAACCTAATGACTTCCACTTTGCCTTTTTATATTAACTCTTTAATTCTAGATATAAAATTAGCTCTTATAAAATGCCATCACTTCCTTTATTCTCCAAGATTCTCAATCATTTTGATTTGAAGAAAGAATTAGGGAAATTTTCTCTAAGTGATTAAGATATTTCTAATGGGGTATGAGACTTTGAACAATAGGTGTTATTCTAGGGCAGACGTTAAGTCTTTAAATTCAGATCTTTTAACCTACAATTCAAAGCTCTTTATACTAAAAACCTGATTTACTGTATAACATTTATTATTCAGAGTTAAGTATGTTTTATGATTGTTTCATAAACATGTGGAACAGGGACATAGCTGTTCTTCAATGAGCTAAAGGAATCTCTATGAATTCCTTTTGTGATAATGCAACTTTACCTATATGTCTAGGTTAGAATGATCCACACAAAGGTGAAAAGAAGCCCACAGAAGAGCAGGAAGAGGAGAGAAATGAGAAGTGATATCTTTTAATTTAAGCTTCTGTACTTTTGAAATTTTGTATCCGTGCACTGGGTAGTTGACTTCTTTTCTGTAAGCTATTAAGTCAGACCTTAACCATTTCTACTGCAGTATAAAAATTAAAATTCCTTTGACTCATATTTTAATGCTTCAATCATGTATAATTTTCTTTAAATTTGAAGATCTTTAAAATCTAAAATGAACATTCCTTAATTATCATGAATTTTAACATAACTTCTGTATTCTCTTATGAAGAATAAAAGATAATAAAAACTGTCCAATTTTGAGAACAACATGAATTTTAAAGTTTAGTGTCAACTCTTTGTTAACTAAATATCATATTATATAAAATATTAATGGTTATCTTAAATATGTTTGAATTTATATTAGAATAATTACAAGATAAAAAGCTATTGCAAAAAGCTTGATCTGAAAAAATTTTTAGAAATGATGAAAGTAATGTAAGTAAAATAGTGAGTTTATAAATCAAATTAGGTATCCAGAACAAGGGACCTAGTACTGCTGCAAAGAAATCTTTTTCTAAACAATGCAGTCAACCTAGAGGAAAAAACAAAAAACAAAAAACACACACACACACATGAAAAGAAAGAAATTACTGAAGCTATTCTACTCACCACACACCCAGCTGGGAGCCCAGCTGCTCAGGAAAGCTGGTGATTCTTGATCTCTAGGAGTTTCTAATTAGAAGACAAGTTAGAAATATAACAGAAAACACAAAAGAAAAAGAAATTTAATACTAGACTTAGCTTTTGTTTTGCTTCTTTAAATGTTAGCAAAGACAAACTTATAGAAGTCTGGCTAAGGAAGCAATAAATAATTTTTATAACTACTGACTTTAGATGCCAATTATACTTTATCAAAGGTTCCAATATTCCATTACATATTTTTCCCTACTTTCAAATAGTCATGACTACCAATAGCTTGTGAACTGTATGCTGCATTTTGAAGCCACTGTATATGAATCAAATGGCTTGCACTTAGGATGCATTTATATATTCCTTAAAAAGCAGATTTTTCTTCCATTTGGCTCTCACTACATACTTCTCCAAAGGTTTTTTGCAATAGATGATCATTTATAGGATTATAGATCATAGCATGATAAAATAAATGCTATAGAAATTGAACACATGTTACAATATTTTGCACAGTGATAATCACCTATAGCGTGAAAGCATATAAATATGTAATTCATCTATATTTTTGTTTTAAGGAGGCCAAATATATATGTGACCATATATTCTGTTATTTATGGTATTTCAAATTGCTTCTTTACAGGTTTATAGGACTAACGTGACCTTGCCAAGGTCTATGCTAGCAAATGGAAAAGATTCAAAGCAATTACCCAGAAAATTAAAATGAAAACAAAACCAAAAATGTAACAACTTCGACATCTATGAAATTCTCTGGGTATTTCGGACAAATCATGTTTAGATCCAAATTTAAGTGGATTATTGCTTTCATTCTCCATTTCATTGCTAGTGAACTTTATTTTTCAAGGTTTATCAGTATGCAAGACAACGTATTCTCTGATTGATCAGTATGCAGGGTTGGATTACTCTAGAGAGCATTTGGGCATTTTCACTATGTCCTGTGGATTAACCTGCAGAGTATGCATTTTGGAGGGCAGGTACTGAGGGAGGAAACAAAAATGACTTAATGGTCTGGCACCGTGGAAGTTTGATCAACTCCCCAAGTGGAGGTCGAACCATCTTATGAAATCACTTGCTGGATGACACTGAGGCACCCTCCAGCTCTTTGGAAAATAAATGGACCTTATTGTTGAGACAGATTAAACAATAAAACTGATTACACAAAGAGTAGTGGCATACACTCTTAGTTTTTAAATTGTACACTCAAACTAATATTTATTCGGATACCTTGATTTTCTCTTGGTAGTAGCTGTTCAACATTTGTATGATAGTTTTGGGACTGAAAGTATGTGGGCCTCTACTACATTCTATCTGACGACAGTGAGGTTAGACTTTATGTTGCCAGTAATAGGAATCTTTCTTCAAAAGACTTTTGTCACTGCACTACCTGCTGGTTTTCCCCTTATTACATGAAAAGGCACTTGAGAATCTCTGCAAAATATTTAGGATTTTTCCAAGCATAGTTTTAAGAAATCATCTGCTATAAAATGAAGGAAAGAAGGAAGAAAGGTGGGAATAAATAAATCCTTTATCAGTAATTCAATGTAGCTTCCAAAAGATAAGAGAAAGTATTACAAATTTTAGATTGAATCTTATTTAAAAATCTTTGAAAAGTTCCTGAATTTTCAGTTATTCTTTAGATTAGCTTAAATCTTTGAAATTGAATAAACTGCCGGGCACTGTGGCTCAGGCCTGTAATCCCAGCACTTTGGGAAGCCAAGGTGAGAAGGTTGCCTGAGCCCAGGGTTTTGAGGCCAGCCTGGGCAACTTGCTGAGACCTTGTCTCTACAATAAATCAAAAAGTAAACCGGGTGTGGTAGTATGTGCCTGTAGTTCCAGCTACTTGGAACGCTGAGGCGAAAGGATTGCCTGAGCCCAGCAGGTCAAGGCTGTAGTAGCTGTGAGCATGCCACTGTACTCCAGCCTGGGTGACAGAGTGAGACTCCAACTAAAAAAAAAAAAAAAATTGAATAACCTATACAAAATAGACAAACCAGGGGAAAAAGATGCTTAATAGGTAGGAAATTTTTTTTGAAATATATGTAATGTTATCTCATATGAGAATAAATTGTGATAAGCTAATATAGAAAATGCAACTGTGAAATCTTACAAAAGGTAAATGGATTAAGAGGGCTGCATGCAAGAAATCCAGAGAGGCATGCAGAAGTGAATATTAAAAGTCTTGTCAATTTGCATTGTGAAACAAATGCAGAGAATAGACCAAAATGACATTGATTTGGTTAAAATATTTTTAATTAACAATTGTTGAACCTTTATAAGTGGATCAGTCAAATGTAGAGGGGTGTGGGATAAACTTCTCCTTCTAGGCTGCCTAATGTGTATTCCAAAGTACCTGGGTAAAAATGAGATTGTATTAATTGTAACCAAAACAAAAATTCTTTATCTGAATCCAGCCTCTATTTCTATTGTGAAAAAAAAAAAAACACTTTCAAAAGCAAATATGCTATCTAAAGATAGGCTGACACATTAACCTACCATTAACATCCATTAATGCATGAACATTTGTTTTATCATATTAGTTAACATCATGGATGATGGACAATGGTAAGAGTCCACGAAGAAGTACATTAATATAAATGACAGACAAGATGTTGAAAAGGGTTCTAGATAAATATGATATGTTTCTGTTACTTAAAATTTTGACATTTTGACTGATTTTGCCTCCTCTGGATAAACTCTAAGACTAAGTTAACAATTGCTTCACTTAACTCTTCGCTTAACGGAACAGAGGGTTGGTCAAGTTATTTTAAGTGATAGAGATGATTATTATCTGGATACATTTTGGAATAAAAAATTAAGGCCTTTAGTCAAGTAGATCTTACAAAAACAAATACAAAGCAAACCAGGAAAATAGACCAAGCCAACTTCGTTAACTTCTGGAACCACAATAGAGCTGAGTTTTACCGATACAAGAATTGGTGGGGGTGAGAGGAGTATGGTGTCATTCAAAACCCCTTGGTCCTCTTTGGGATTCTAGCAGGAGGAGAGCCTGACGCTTCTGGGTCGTGCTGATGGGATTCAGCTCCCTATTGGCTGCTCTTTGGACTTGTGTTGTCTTTTCTTACTACTGTACCACTGCTTTTGCCTCAGAGTGTCTGCCTACTCTTATATTCTGCTTCCTTGCTGTTGCTGTTGGTGGTGATGATGCTTTTTTCCTTACTCTGTCACCAGGCTGAAGTGCAGTGTCATGATCATGGCTCACTGTGGCCTGTGACCTCACCTCCTGGGTCAGGTGATTCTTCCGCCTCATCTTCCAGAACAGCTGGATGACAGGCATGTGCTACTGCACACAGCTAATTATTTTGATTTTTTAGAGACAAGATCTCACTATATGGCCTATGCAAGTCTCGAACTCCTGGGAGTAAGCAACACTCTCACCTCAGCTTCCCAAAGTGCTGGAATTACAGGTGTGAGGCATCGCGTCTGGCCTGCTTCCTCATATTTGGCCCAGTTGTGACTCCTACTTCTCATTGTGGCTCCTATGCATAATGGTTTCTGTTGATATATCCTTTTAACTGTCTATCCCACTACTATACCTTGATTCCCTTTGACCTTTCAAACTCCTATCCATTAAGTCAGAATCTCCATTTCTTTATGGATAGAGCCATTCATAACAGGTGGCCATATAGTCAGAGACATTTCCTTTAGATCAAGTGTTGGCCATGCAGGTACCATAACTAGCACACGAGTGTTAAAACTATTGGGAAAGCAGTTATTTATTTTTTTCAAATACAATTAGGATTTCAATCCCTTAAAATAGGCATGAAATGCTTAAATATTAAAATCATGGTCCTGAGAACTGATACACGTTTAGGGACACTAAATCATAATAGGATTAGCAGTTCATAAAGAGCAGGGAAATTTATCGCTAATCCCTGATAAAGTTGTTTTGCCATTCAAAAAGTCTAGACTGACTTGTGGTTTTAGCTTTGGCATGTAACATAATTGGAAGCCTTCACTCTCAACCTTAGAATAAAAAGTGGAGAAACTGAAAATCAGTGACTTTCTTTGACCCTTCAGAGTGCTGAGGTAGTAGGGCAAACACATGGTTTGATAGCTAGAGAGACAGGTGCATCCAGGAAGATACAGCAACTGAGATTTGCTGCTGGAACCATAAACTATAGAACATTTTTGGCAATTTTGTCCAAAAAATGTTGGGACCGACTTCAACAGTTTTCCCATCTCCACAGGTGAAAGAGAATTTCAGTGCAAAGCTATGAAGTTCCTTAAGTCTAGGCTCAGAAAAAGATAATTTCTTTTGTGGGTAATAGGCCACAGACATTGTTGAAACTGACATTGAAATTGACAATATTGCCCAAACTTGTAAAGTGCTATATTAAAGCTGTTTTAGCTAAAGCTACATAATTACGTTGAATGAATACTCTGAACTGAAAATGGAACTTTTGAGTAATTTGCAACCACAGAAAACAAAATATTTTTAGATGAACAAGAACAGCTAAACATATGGAAAGAAATGTTACCTAGAATTCTAAATGGAACATGGAACAATGTAAAATATAAAAGATGGAAAGATGATACAGAACCAGAAAAATAAAATAAACAACTAGATAAAACAAGGGAGGGCTATCTCCCATATGCATATGCATAGTATAAGGATAATTTTCTAATGAGACTAGAATAGAGGTGACTGTCAAAATTCTACTGTGTACTATTTATCATCGGTTACACAAAGTAGTTCAGTATTGGTGAATCGGTTTTCAATACATAGTGGAAGTTCTGTCATTTTAATTCGAGTAATTATTGATTTGGGTAGACTTTACACTATGCAATAATTTCAGGCTTTGCTACAAATTATTTATTCGTTAACAAAATATTAATTCAGATATTCCTATGTGTTAGGGACTCCATGAGACATTGAAGAAATAAATGGAGCAAAGCATAGTGTCTGTATTTGAATTACTCATAGGCTGTTGAACATATTTAGTATTATAATTCCTTTCATTGTAAGTGAAAAAGAAAAAAAAAAATCACAGACCCAAGCTGACTTAATAAAAGGGAATTTGGGTTTGCGAATACTTATTTAGTGGATACTCTGACATCTACTACATTCTGGTTCTGAGCTAAAGCAATGTCCAACACCACGGATTGGTAACTGTTTCCTCCGGCAACGTCCAACCTCAAGCTCCACCTGGGGATTCTCTGACAGTTCCAGATCCTCTCACTGAGGCTACTGTAGTTCCAAACATTGTATCCTCTCACCACCATGTTCAGCAGAAGAAGTACAGTCCACATTCCACAATTCCCATCAAAAGTTCTGAGATTCTCTTCAATTGGTTCATTTGTGAACTGTCACTGTTTTGCGGGGAATGCCATAGGCAGGTGCCTTAGGCTTGGGTTTCCTAGTCATTCCTGATGAAAAGGATAGGATAAAGTGATCATTGTGATGAGGAAGGTGGGATAAGCTGTTTGTCTCAAGCTAATCACAATCTATCCTCTAGAGTTGAGAATTAGGTAAATTCCACTCTAAACTTTTGACAGGAAAATCCAGAATCCAATTAGGAAGTGAAGAGATAGAATATACAAAAGCTTACTCCAGAGGAAGGGCCAAGATAGCCGACTGAAGACATCACAGGATTAAAGCTCTTTGCAAAGAAAGTTATATGAAGAAGCAGACCTAGGACTTTCGGGGGTCTATCATGGTCACCTGGAGATACAGAGAATGGACAGTTTCCAAGTCCCGGACACCACTAGAAGTGTGGATACCCCTAGAAGTATGCCTGATGGGAAAATGGAAGAAAGATTTTGGAGACAGAAGCGGTGAATGAAAACAACAGATTTTCTTCTCTGCATACCTCACATAACCCTTTGCAGTCTCAGACAAGGGAGAGACAGCCCAGGAACTCCCATCACCTCCCATCACTACCCCTCCCACACCAACCAGTCATAGAGGGCTGCTCTAAATAGGGACAGAGGCACTGGCAGGTCCCACATAGAGCCTGGGGAATCCCAGTTCCCAGGAGTCCCCTGCCACAGCCACCAACTCCCTGCTCCCCAGAAAGCCTCAGCGGGAAACACCCTGCAGTGTGCTCACTTCCTACCTTCCCCAGTACCCAGAATGGGTGATGTGACCAATTTAGGAAATTTCTTCAGCACTGGCAGCCATTGTGGCCCTGGGTGAGGGCTGCAAAAAAGGCTTGCCCTCAGAGGCTGCCAAGGTTGCCAAAGCCCCTCTCACAGAGCAGGACAGGATCTAAGAAGTGGGGCACCTCTACCCAGAGCTGGGGTGGCAATGGCCCTGCCTACCTGCAGGAGAGGAAGACATAAAAACCTCCCATCATTTCACCCCCTGGGAAAAGAGGACAGTTCTTCCCAGACAGGAGGAGGTAAATCCACACCCTCTGAGAACAGCTGAGCAAGGCCCCACCTGGCTGCCTGCCAATCCTGCTGACAAGACAAGCAGTCTGGAGAGATAGGCCCAAAGCCCCAGACAGAACCCCTGTAGCTTATCCTGAAACAAGGGGAAAGACTGAAATAGAGGAAAAGTTTCACCCCATTTCTGCCTAACTGCACCAGTGAAGCAGTTTTGTTGGTTTCTCTCCAGATCACCATTATTTCTGCCACTGCTGCGTCCCCAAAAAGCAGGCCAGAGGAAGAAGGGCAGGTTAAAAAACCAAACCTACACCCACAAATGGCCATTCTTCAACAGTAGCAATCTTATTTAAGTAAAAAACAACACACAAAAAATAAACAGAGAAGAGCCTTCCCTGGCAGGTGAGGAAGAACCAACGAAAACACTGGTAATCAACACCCACCATGCAATAAAACCTATCTATAACAACCTGTCCCTGACACATAGAACTCAGGTTATGGATGGCAAAGATACTGAACAAAATCCACAAGAAGGTGGGCACAAAGATCATGCAGGCCACAAAAACAGTGCAGGAAAGCTGAGTTGACCATTATAAGAAAGGACCAATCTGAACATCTTGAAATGAAGAATTTTTTACAGAAATTTCAAAACACAATAGTAAGCCTCAATAGCAGAATTGACCAGGTAGGCAGAATTGACTGAGGAAAGAATTTCAGAGCTTGAAGATGGATCTGCTGAACTAACCCAGGCTGACAAAAACAAGGAGAAAAGACTTGAGAAGAATGAGCAAAACCTACAAGAGTTTTGGGATTATGTAAAGAGACCAAATCTACAGTTGATTTGCATTCCTGAGAGAGAAGGCAAAACTGAGAATGCCTTGGAACAAGCCTTCCAAGATGTCATCCAAAAAAATGTCTCCATGATGCCAGAAAGGTGGTCACGCTGACACGAGAGATTCAAAGGAATCCTGTGAGATATTACATAGGAAGACCATCCCCAAGACACATAATAATCTGTCTCCTAAAGATGAGCATGCAAGAAAAAATCTAAAGGCAGCTAGAGAGAAGGGCAGACCACCTACCATGGAAGACCCAACAGAATTGCAACAGGCTTCTCAGCAGAAGCTCTAAAAGCCAGAAGGGACTAGGGTATCATCTTTAACATTCTTAAAGAAAAGCAATTCTGCCGGGCTCGGTGGCTCAGTCTGTAATCCCGCGCTTTGGGAGGCTGAGGTGAATGGACTGCCTGAGCCCGCGGGTTCGAGACCCGCCTGGGCAACTTGGCAAGACCTCATCTCTACAATAAATCAAAAAATCAGCCAGGCGTGGTAGCGCATGCCAGTAATTCTGGCTACTTGGAAGGCTGAGGCGGAAGGATCACTGAAGCCTAGCAGGTAGAGGCTGCAGTGGCCGGGAGCAGCCACTCCACTCCAGTCTGGGCGACAGAGTGAGACTCCAACTCAAAAAAAAAAAAGAAAAGAAAAGAAAAGAAAAGCAATTCTATCCAAGAATTTCCTACCCCTCCAAACTAAGCTTCATTAATGAGGGAAAATTAAAATCTTTCCCAGACATCCAGTCCCTAAGAGAATATGCCACAGACCAGCCCTGTAGGAGATACTTAAGTTAGTTCTAAAAGTGAAAATGAAAGAATGGCTCCTTCTATCACAAAAGCATAGACACTTAGAGTTTATGGACCATACAAATCAACTACAAAACCTAAAAACGAAAGCAGCCTCTATTAACAGTACAAAAAGACAAGATCAGACCTCCACATATCAATAATTAACTTAAACATAAAAGGACTGAAGGTACAACTCAAAAGGTATAGAGTGGCAAATTGGTTAAAGAAGCATGATCCATTCTTCTGCTGCCTTCAGGAAACCCATTTCACTGTAAATGACACCCACAGGCTCAAGGTAAAGGGTTGGAGAAAGATCTTCCAAGGAAATGTCAAACAAAAAATAGCAGGAGCAACTATTCTTATATATGACAAAACAGATTTTAAACCAACAAAAGTCAAAAGCCTGTGGGATCTTCTCTGTCCTCTCAATAAATACTGCTTTCTCACTTAAAAAAAAAAAAAAGTTAAAAAAAAGACACTGAAGGACACTATATAATGGTAAAAGACTCAGTTCACTAGCAAGAAATATCCATCTTGATTTATACACACCCAACATAGGAGCACCTAGACTTATAAAACAGTTGCTAATTAAACTAAGAGAGGACATAGACAGATATACAATTATACTAGGAGATTTTAATTCCCCACTAACAGCTTTGGCATGGCAAAAAACTAACAAAGAAATCTGTTTCTAGGACTCTTTTATTTCTACCTTGATTTCTGTGTTAACCCAACAATCATTCAGAAGCATGTTGTTTAATTCCCATGTATTTGTGTGTTTGGGGGGGTTCCTGTTGATGCTGATATTTACTTGTATTCCACTGTAGTCTGAGAAGATGCTTGATATGATCTCAACCTTTTGAAAAGAAAGAGAGAGAGAGAGATGAAAGTAGGTAGATAGGAAGGAAGGAAGAAAGGAAGGGAGGAAGGAAGGAAGGATTGATCTACACACAGTATCCACTGGCTGACACATGATACATATGTTACAGGCACACTCAGGTACACATGCATACAGACATATCAAGTGCTCAGACACACACTCCACATTCATATATGGACACATACATGTGGATAGTCCATCAAGCACGTAGGCATCCTAGTAAAAAATAAAGCACAACCAATATGACTGTCCCAGGATCTCTGAACAGACAAGAGTCACACCAATTTGGGATCATTTGGTCAAAGCCTGTCCCCACTGCTGCTATTTTAAAGAGCTTCTTCAGTAAATCCTGGGTCAAATTTGGCTTCTCTGTAAATAAAAAAAAAAGAGAGAGCGCGAAAAGAAAGGAAAATAGGGAAAGGGAATTGGAACTGGGAAAATCAAACTTTTTTTTTTTCTTTTCTAGGCCTTTTCACAAAATTTTTTAATTTTAAATATGTGGGGTACAATTCAGGGCTAGATATACAATTGTTCATTATGCAGATACCCTTGTTGATGGGGTGTGCCTCTCCCCTCCCCTGGCATTTTCTTATAATGCCAATCCCTTTCTTTTTTTTTTTTTTTTTTTTTGAGTTGGAGTCTCACTGATGCCCAGACTGGAGTGCAGTGGCCGCTCCCAGCCACCGCAGCCTCGGCCTGCTGGGCTCCGGCGATCCTTCCGCCTCAGCCTTCCAAATAGCTGGAACTACAGGCGCGCGCTACCACGCCCGGCTAATTTTTTATTTATTGTAGAGATGAGGTCTCGCCAAGTTGCCCAGGCGATCCCTTTCTTATAGTATTATGATAGTTGTTCAAGGTCCACTTATGAGTGAAAACATGTGATACCCAATTCTTTGTTTCTGTGATAGATCACTCAGTATCATAGCCTTTAAGTTCATCCAAGTTGCGGCAAAGTCCATGTTTGTCCTTCTTTATGGCTGCATAATACTCCATTGTGTATATGTACCACATTTTTTTTAAATCTAGTCCTCTTTTGATGGGCAGCATGGTTGGTTTCATGTTTTTAATTGACTTCCATATGACCCCGCAATCCCCCTACTGGGAATATTCTCAGAGGAACTCAAATCACTCTATGAAAAAGATACTTGCACATGCATGTTTATTGTTGCTAGGCCTTGTTTTAAAAGTTAACTGTTACTGTAGTTATAGGTGGAAATTAATACTTACAGAAAATTCACAAGCTTGCCTTCTAAAAAAATAAATAAACTTTTGTTTCCTGAAAAATCAAAACAAAATATAACAAACAAAAATTTTGTCCAGTTATTACAAATAAGATACTGAAAATATAATTTATTCAGTACTGTGGTAATTATAGGCATAGGTGCTATGGAAGGTAGAAAAGAGAGACTTGATCCATCTGACTACATCAGTGAAGTATTCTTGAAATGAGAATTAAAAGACACATATTCAATGATTTTTGTAATGAGAGAGCATTCCAGAAAGAAAGGGAAGCATGAGCAAAGACATAAATTCATAGGATGAACAGTAAACTGTGTACAGGGGAACAGTAAGTCATTTCATAATGCGAAAAGATAAATTTAGAGTAGAGAATGGGAGGTGTTGAATCTGGAGAGATTTAAATTTACTAGATTATTGTGGGCAATGTCATGGCAGGAACAATTAATCCTTTGGGTGTTAGCCAACCAAAAATGTTGTTAGGATAGGATCAGGTTTGTTTTTAATTAGATAATTCTGACTATAGTATGAAGAATGGCTTTAGGATGATCAAGAATCCAGGCAACTTGGTGAGACCTCATCTCTACAATAAATTAAAAAAAAAATTAGCCACACATGATAGCACATGGCCACTTGGAAGGTGGAGGTGGAAGGATCACTGGAGCCCAGCAAGTCAACAATGGAGTGGCTGTGAGCATGCCACTGCACTCCAGCCTGTACAACAGAGTGAGATTCCAACTCAAAAAAAAAAAAAAAAGAATAATGGCAGGTCTATGGCCATACCAGTTTGACTACACCTGATCTCAGAAGCTAAGCAGGGTCAGGTCTGATTAGTACCAGGATGCGAGGTTGTCTGGGAATTCTGGGTGCTGTAGGCTTAAAAAATAAAATAATGGCAGAAAGGTCAGTTAGCATATAGTAATAGTCTCGATAAAATTGATAAGGGCTTAAATTAGGTCCCAGTGACAGTGAAAATGAAGGCAGAGACAGAACTGGGAAACTATTTAGGAGGTAAATTATATTGTCTATGGAAATTAATTGGATGGGGGATTAAAAGGACAGGGGATGAGGGGACATCAGTGATCTGTCTTGAGTATCTAACTTGGTTGTCCTAAAACAAGGGTAGATAAACTTTTTCTTTAAAGGATCAAATAGTAAATATTTTAAAGTTTTATGGGTCATAAGAGCTTTGTTACAACTCAAGTCTGCTGAGGTAAGTGCAGAGAGTCATAGAAAACATGTAAATGTATGGGAACGGCTGTATGTCAATACTTTATTTTCAAGTGGGCTAAATTCACAGTGGGTTAAATTTTGCCCATGAGCTGTAGTTTGCTGGCTCTTGCCATAGATGAAGAATGATATCATCACTTGCTAAAAAAAAAAGTAAAGGAGAAAGAGCAGTAATTTGAGAAAAGGTAAGAAGATCCCTGCTGGTCACTGAGTTTAAGGATATCTGCAGAAAATTCAATAGGATCTGTCCACAGGCCATTGATTGGTTGGGTGTGGGAAGGGGTGCTGTCTGGTTGAGGGAGAAACACTTTGTATTTTTCAGTGTAAAAATGGTTTGAAATCTTGAAAGGGGATAAAATTACCTAGTAGAATGAGGAGTGAGTCTAGAACAGAACTCTGGGAACATGCATGTTTTTTGAAAAACTCTTTTCTAGAAGCCGAAGACACGAAAGAGAACAAATTAGCCTTGGTATTTGCTCTCCCAGTGTAGCTGAGCAAGGAATGGCTGAAGGAAAGTAGAAAGTTCACTCTACCTGAAAACCACAGTAAAGCTTGTGGTGCCTTTGCTCATCAAGCCAAGTAAGCAGGGCCCCTTAAAAAGATGCTTTATTACACCCTAGCTCAATGTGAGCATTTACTTCAATTTCCCATGATACCACAAAACCTGGGAAACAGGAACAGAAGAACAAGTATCTGTATTAAGCACTATCACGTATGTGATCCAGTTGTATCCTCTATGATCAATTTCATCATAAAGATATCCATAACATTACACTTTGTGATTAAGATATTCATTGTGCTCAATGTACACATAACGACTTGGATCACAGAGACATTAAATGATCTTCATATCACTATTTATCTAGTATTTGAAGGAACCAGAGAAATAACCAGACTGGTTAATATAATAACCAGAGCAAACACTGTGGTCTTTTCATTAGGTCGCATCACTTCACTACTTAAGAAAGTTGACATTGAAGATATTCATGATTACAGTAGTTTTCCCTTATGAGAAGTTTCACTTTCCATGGTTTGAGTTACCTGTGGTCAACCATGTACCAAAAGTAGATGAGTACGATGAAATATTTTGAGAAAGAGAGAGAGAGGCCACACTCACATAACTTCTATTATGAGGGGGGACCCAAAATAACCTTGGAATTTATTTATAACAAATTGTGTATTTATTCTTACAGGTTTAAACTTCAGTCATCTTCAAAGTGCTCTCCATTAGATACTATACACCTATCAAGATGCTTTTCCCACTGCTCAAAACAGTTTTTGAAGTCGTTAACTTTGATGCCTTTTAATGCTTCTGCTGTGTTTTTTTTTCACCTCTGCCACATCAGCAAAACTTTTCCCTTTGAGGAATTTTTTCATCTAGGGAAACAAACAAAAGTTGCTGGGGCGAGATCAGATGTATATGGAGGGTGGACCCAGGGGTCATGCCATTTCTGGCCAAAAACTGCTGAACACACTCAGTGCAGTGTGAGCAGGTGCCTTCGTAAATCACCCATCATGAAATGGGCGAATGCATTGAAAGAATCTCCAAAAAACAATTCACTGAAGCCAAATGCAGCCTCATACAACAATGCTAACTGGTTTACTGATGCCAAAGGGTTCCTAGAACACTCACCTAGTGGGGGAAGTCTGTACTACAAGGGGCCTGCCCTTCAAAAAAAAAATAATTCCAGTTTTGGGGGGTTCCTTCTCATATAGTGTAACATTATAACTGTTCTATTTTATTATTAGTTATTATTGTTAGTCTCTTTTCTGTGCCTAATTTATGAAACTTTATCATAGGTGTGTATGATTAAGAAAAAAATAGTATACATGACGTTCAGTACTCTTCAAGTTTTCAGGTATCTATTGGGGGTGTCAGAATACATCCTACAAGGATAAGGGGGAACTACTGTATCCTTATCTATCAAAAACTTTAAAAAGCGATATAGAAAGCATAAGCAGTTTTTTAAAAAAGAAAAGAAAAAGGAATTGTAGGCGTTTCCACATTTTCAGTTAGGGCATAGTGTGAGAGAAGTCACCATAGAGCTTTTTATTAAAACCATGGAGAATTTAAAAATATCTCTAGTTATTTTATTTATTTATTTACATTTTTAAATTTTAAAGATATGGGGCACAACTCAAAGCTAGGTATCAAGGGATACAAGGGATCATCGTACAGGTAAAGTTTGGGCCTCCCTTGGGTCCCCGCTTCACCTGGTTTGTGATTAGGCATCCTTATTGATGTTGTGTGCCCCTCTCCTCCCCTGGCAGTGTCCTGCTACTGCCAATCCCTTTCTTATAGTAATATGGTAAATGTTCAAGGTCCGCTTATGAGTGAGAAAATGTGGCACTTAGTTCTTTGTTTCTGTGATAGATCACTGAGTATGATAGAATCTAAATCCATCCAAGTTGTGGTGAAGTCCATAATTTTGTTCTTTCTTTGTGACTGCATAATATTCCATTGTATATGTACCACATTTTTTTATTCAGTCCAGTTTCAATGGTTAGCATAGTTGGTTCCATGTTTTTGCTATTTGTGAATACTGCTCCAATAAAAATGCATGTGCATATGTCTTCTTTGTAGAGTAATTCAAGTTCCTCTGGGTACATTCCCAGAAAGGGGATTGCTGGGTTGTATGGAAGGTCAATTTCTATTTCTTGTAGGAATCACCACACTGTTTTCCATAGAGGTTGAACTAGTTTCCATTCCCATCAACAGTGTAGAAGTGTTCTGTTTTCTCTGCATCCTCACCATCATCTGTTGTTGTTTGTTTTATTAATGATGGCCATTCTTGCTGGAGTTAGGTGGTATAGCAATGTGGTTTTGATCTGCATTTCCCTCATAATTAGTGAAGCTGAGCATTTTTTCATATGTCTGTTGACTGCGTGTATGTCTTCTTTTGAGAAGTTTCTATTCATGTCTTTTGCCCACCTTTTATTTTATTTTTTTTTGAGTTGGAGTCTCACTCTGTTACCCGGGCTGGAGTGCAGTGTCATACTCATGACCACCCCAGCGTTGACTTGCTGGGTTCCAGCAATCCTTCCGCCTCAGCCTTCCAAGTAACTGGAACTACAGGCGTCTGCTATCATGCCTGGCTATTGATTTATTTGTTTGTTTGTTTGTTTGTTTGTTTTAGAGACAAGGTCTCACCAAGTTGCCTTGGGCTGGTCTTGAACCCGCGGACTCAGGCAATCTACTTGCCTCGGCCTCAAAAAGTCCTGGGACTACAGGCTGAGCCACCGAGCCTGGCCTGCCCACTTTTTAATGGGGCTGTTTGCTGTTTTCTAGTACATTTGAGTTCCTTGTAGATCCCTGGATGTTAGACCTTTGTCAGATAGGCAGTTGGCAAATAATTTTTCCCATTCTGTGGGCTGTTTCCCCCATCTCTTGATGGTTTCTTTTGCTTTGCAGAAGCTTTTCAGTTTGATGAGGCCCCACTTGTCAATCTTATCTCCTATGGCATGAGCTTTTGGGGTTTTGATCAGGAATTGGTTGCCTATTCCAGTTTCCATAAGAGTGTCTCCTGCGTTTTCTAAGATTCTTTTTTTTTTTGAGTTGGAGTTTCACTTTGTTTCCCAGGCTGGAGTGCAATGGCACGCTCACGCCCACCCCAGTGTCGACCTGCTGGGCTCAGGCGACCCTTCTGCCTCAGTCTTCCAAGTAGCCAGAACTACAGGCACATGCTACCATGCCCAGCTAATTTTTTATTTACTGTAGAGATGAGGTCTCACCAAGTTGCCCAGGCTGTTCTTGAACCTGTGGACTCAGGCAATCCTCTTGCCTCGGCCTCCCAAAGTGCTGGGATTACAGGCTTGAGCCATCGCGTCCAGCCCTAAGATTCTTATAGTTCGAGGTTTTATGTTTAGGTCTTTAATTCCTTTGGAGTTGATTTTGGTGTATGGTGATAACTAGGGGTCCTATTTTATTCTTCAGCACATGGTTAGCCCATTTTCCCAGCACCATTTACTGAATAGGTTCTCCTCTCCTCAGTGGTTGTTATTGGAGGTTTTGTCAATGATGAGTTGGTTGAGAAATTGAGGTTTCGCTTCTGGAATCTCTATGCTGTTCATTGGTTAATATACCTGATCTTATAACAATATCAGGTTGTTTTGATTATTGTAGACTTATAATAACGTTTAAAGTCTGAAAGTGTAATACTTCCTACTTTGTTTCTTTTGCTAAGGATTTTTTTGGCTATTCATGGTCATTTATGTTTCCATGTGAATTTTTTTTATTGTTTTTTCCAGTTCTGAGAAGAATGATGTTGGTAATTTAATGGGTATAGCATTGAGTCTGTAGATTGCCTTTGGTAAGATGGACATCTTAACAATGTTGATTCTTCCAATCCGAGAGCATGGATTATTTTTCCATTTGTTTGTGTCATCTTTGATTTCTTTGAGCAGTGGTTTGTAGTTTTCATTGTAAAAGTCTTTCACATCTCTGATTAGGAAGATGCCATGGTATTTCATTTTGTGTGTGTGTGGCTATTGTGAATGGGATTGTGCTTTTTGTTTGTTTCTCTACCTGTTTGTTGTTGGTGTATAAGAATGTGACTGTCTTTTGCACATTTATTTTGTACCCCAAGACTTTGCCAAAGTCCTTTATCAGTGCCAGGAAGGTTTTGACAGATTCTCTTGGATTTTCGAGGTATAGGATCATATCATCAGCAAAGAGGGATAACTTGACTTCTTCTTTTTCTACTTGGGCACCCCTGATTTCCTTCTCTTGTCTAATTGCTCTAGCTAGGATTCCAACACTATGTTAAATAGGAGGGGTAAGAGTGGGCAGCCTTGTCTTGTTCTGGTTTTCAGGGGAAATGCTTCCAATTTCTGTCCATATTATGTTGATTGTGGGTTTATCATAGATGGCTCTTACTATTTTGAGGTATGTTCCCTCTGTGCTGCAAAAGCTTTTTCTGCATCTAATGATACAATCATGCAGTTCTTGGTTTTACATCTGTTGATGTATTTAATTACATTTATGGTCTTGCGAATGTTGAACCAGCCCTGCATCCTGAGAATGAAGTTTACTTAGTCATGGTGGATGATTTTTGAGATGTGTTATTGGATCCAATTTGCTAGAAGCTTGTTGAATATTTTTGCATCTATATTTGTCAGAGATATTAGCCTGTAGTTCTCTTTCTTAGTTGGATCTTTACCTGGTTTGGGTATCAGTGTGATGTTAGCTTCATAAAATGATTTGGGGAAAGTTCCATCTTTCTCGATTGCCTGGAATACTTTCAATAGGATTGGTATTAGCTCCTCCCTCTATATTTTGTAGAATTTCACTGAAAATCCATCTGGTCTTGGGCTTTTTTTTTTTTTTTAAAGAAAGCAGGATTTATTGAGAAGACAGAAAAGTTCCCACAGTGGGAGGGAACCTGAAGAAGTTGCCGGCTTTTTTTTTTTTTTTTTTGTAGGTAGTTTTCTTATGACAGAGTCAATTTCCTGGGTTGTTATTGGTCTATTTAGGATCTCAATTTCTTCTTGTTTGAACCTTGGGAGGTTGGGTGATGTCAGACAATCCTCCATTTCATTTAGGTTGTTACATTTGTTTCCATACAGGTGTGTGTAGTAATCTCTGATAATTGTTTGTATATCTTCGGGGTCAGTTGTGACTTGATCTTTTGAATTTC
Source organism: Tarsius wallacei (assembly GCA_963574415.1). Classification (NCBI taxonomy): domain Eukaryota; kingdom Metazoa; phylum Chordata; class Mammalia; order Primates; family Tarsiidae; genus Tarsius; species Tarsius wallacei. The sequence goes on from CAUYQG010098582.1 coordinate 22,140, forward strand.
TGATTGTGTTTATTTAGGCTTTTTCTCTCTTTTTCTTTGTCATTCTGACTAGGGGTCCATCAATCTTGTTTATACTTCCAAAGAACCAGCTTTTTGTTTAATTTATGTTTTCGATGTTATTTTTGTCTTCTATGTCCCATATTCAGGCTTTTACTTTGGTGATCTGGATTCTTCTGCTGAAGTTAGGGTTTTGTTGGTCTTGTCTTTCCAGCTCCCTTATGTGATTTGTTAGGCTGTTGACTTGTTTTTTATTTTCTTGTTGTGTATTTGTAGGGTTATAAATTCCCCTCTCAGTACTGATTTCATGATATCTCAGAGGTTTGGTAAGATGTCTCTTCATTTTTATTTGTTTCTAGGAATCTTAATTTCTATTTTGATTTCTGTGTTGACCCAGGAATTGATCAACATCATGCTGTTTAGTGTCCACACCTTTGTGGGTTTGGAGGGATTTTTGTTGGTGTTGATATTTATTTTTATTCCACTGTGGTCTGAGAAGGTGCATGGCAGCATTTCAATCTTGTGAAATTTGTTTATGCTTGTTTTACGGCCAAAAATGTGGTTGATCTTGGAATATGTTTCATGTGGTGATAAGTAGAATGTATATATTGTGGTTGTTGGGTGGATGTTCTGTAGGTATCTACAAAGTCCATTTGGCCAAGCATTAAGTTGAGATTCAGGATCTCTTTGTTGATTTTTTGCCTCAGTGATCTATCTAGGGTTGTTAGTGAGGCATTTAAGTCTCTAGCTATGATAGTATTCAATTCAATATCTTTTTTTAGTTTTCTTAGTAGCTGCTTTATAAAATCTGGTGCTCCTATGTTTGGTGCGTATATATTTAAGATGGATATTTCTTGGTGACTAATCAAAACTTTTATCATTATGCGGTACCCTTTGTAATCTTTTTTCATATTTGAAAACTTAAAGATTGTTTGTCTGGTATTAAGATCATGACTCCTGCCTTCTTCTGTGATCCATTCACCTGGAAATTCATTTTCCATCCTCTTACTTTGAGTCTGGACATCCTTTGTGTTAAGATGAGTTTCCTGGAGACAGCAAATTGCTGGGTTATGTGTTTCTATCCAGTTTGTCATTCTATGTCTTTTAAGTGGTGCATTAAGTTCATTTACATTCAGGCTGATTATTGCAATATGAATGTTTGTCCCTGCCATATGGCTCTTATAAGGCTATTTTATTTTTATTTAGTCATTGGGTTCATATATGCATGCATCTTCATTGTTACAAGTTGCTGTGTATTATACTGCTTCTGTGTTTGTGATCTTGTGAAGAATATGGTCTTTCTTTTGTTCCCTTTTTCTTCTGTGCACAGCACATTTTTAAGCATCTCCTGTAGAGTTGGTCTTGAAGCAGCATATTCTCTTAGGGATTAAATGTCTGGAAAGGAATTTAATTCTTTGTCGCTGATGAAGCTTAGTCTGGCTGGGTAGGAAATTTTTGGTTGAAATTATTTATCTCTGAGAATATTAAAGATTGGGGCCCAATTCCTTCTGGTCTGTAGCATTTCTGCAGTTAAGTGAGCAGCAATTCTGATTGAGCTCCCCTGGTAGGTAGTGTGACCTTTTTTCCTTGCTGCCTTTAGGATTTTTTTCTTTTATACTTACTTTGTGTAGGCAAATTACTATGTGTCTAAGGATTAGTCTTCTTGTAAGATGTCTTAAAGGGGTTCTCTGGCTCTCTTGTGCTTGTATATTTGTCTCTCTGGCCAGATGGGGGAAATTTTCTTGAATGACCTCATGGAATGTTTGTTTCAGCGTATTTTCTGTTTCATTTTCTATTTCATGTATTCTGATCAGATGTAGGCTTGTTTTTCTGATAAAATCACACATCTCTTGGAGAGTTTCTTCTTCCTTCTTAAGCTTTTTTTAATAGATTGGGTTAATTCCATATTTTGGTCTTTCAGCTCTGAGATTCTTCTGCTTGGGCAATTCTGCTTCCCATGCTTGTCAGTTTGTCATTTATTTCTTAGATGGAGTTCTTTATTTCTGTTATTTCTAAGTACACTTTCTTGAATTTGTCCAGCTCTGTTGCAATTTCATTTAGTTTTAGCTCTTACATTTCTTGGTTTTTATTGTTCTATCCTATGATTCTGTGATCTCCATAAGCACCTTCTGGATACTGTCATTCTTGGAGGTAACCATTGTTTGTACCCCAGTAGCTATTTTTTCTAGCACTCTGGTGGGGCTCTGGTTACCAGCAGTTCTTCATTGGTTTTCTTTATTTGTAGGAGTTCTTCTGTCTTTCTCTTTAGTTCCATTGCTCAGTGGAAAATAAAGGCACTTCTGATATTTGCTGTACCTTTTGTCCTTCCTTGAGTTGGGGCTCTGGGTTTGTTCAATTATGAAGTAAGGCTGGAAATGGGGCGATGTGCTGTCTCTACAATTTTGGGCACTTACCAGGGGATGAAGCAGGCTGCAAGGATTCATAACCTATTGGCAGGTCATAATGTTTGCTATCTGGTGAATGGGCCACCTGGGACTCACACTCCATCTCTGTGCAATATGACCTTACAGTGGGTATGCTTGCAAAGCCTCTGAGTCCAAGATAGGGTATAAGAGGGAAAAGAGGGAGGTGGGAAAAAAGGGAAAGGAAGAGAAAGGAAAAGTAGAACAAAAAATAGAAAAAGAAAAACAGAAAGAAAAAAGCACACACACACACACATACACACACACACCACAAACAGAGAAAGAACAAAGAAAGAGAAATAGAAGAAGGAAGGAAAAGAGAAAACCAAACAACAAAGCAACTAAATGAAATAATCAAACAATAAACCAATACCACCACCAGTCTCCTTCTCAGTCAGTTCCACTGTCTGTGTCTATCACCCAGCAGCGGACTCAGGGTAGAGAGTGGGTTGTCTGGGGCTCTGCATCTACTGTTACCCGCTGGGGCTTATGCACTGGGGGCAATGTTCTCTGAGGTTGCAAAGCGCAGCCCCAACACAACACAGAGATCTGGTCTCAAGATGCAGTTCTGCTGTTCTGCAGAGACCACCCTGGAGCACTTCTCTACCCAGGCATTAGAGAGTATGCTCAGTTTCTCTAATGGGAGCTATTGCTCCCTTCCCAGCAGTTACCAGTTTCTGGATCTTGGGACCTGGTAGCAAGGCTCTGGAGCCCAGTCCAGGCCCAGGTTGGGCTCTTCCTGCTGCTTCCTTGTGAGTCTGCCTCAGGCTCCCTCCCTGTGTTCCCGCCATTGCCCTCACTGCCAGCATTCAGCTCTCTCCATCAGATTTCCCCTGGAAAACTCCCAAATTATCTGCCACTAGGTCTTCCACACCGATTGCACGTATCTGTGTTTGGTCCAGTATGGGGGTGGGGCATCTATCTCTCTTTGTTCATGCACTTGGAGTATCCTCTCTGGGCAAATGGTTGATTTCAGAGGGATGAAGAGATCACCCTTGGTCTCAGGATAGAAGCTGCTCAGGATGCAGGCAGCTCAGAATTGGACAAGGTAAAGCAGGTTTCACCCCAGTCCCAGGACAGAGAAAATGGTGAAGGTTCATGGTTTTTTTTTTTTACCTTCAGTGGGCCTCAGCTCCAGATTTCCTTCCTATGCTTTCCCCATGGTCCCTGCTGCCTGTGCCTAGTTTGTTGCCACAGGTAGTGGTGTGGGCCGGGTGCCAGCTGATCTCTTCTGCCTTTTCTCAAGGGATGTCGTGGGAATGGCGGATCTTTCTGCGCACAGCACATGCTGAATTCTGAGAAGTGGCAAATTGTAGCCATTTCAACAGGAGGCCCCGGGTGCTTGATCCCATGTCTCCCCTCAGTTGAACATTTGCTCACACACTTGCACACACAAAGAGATCCAGATTGTTTTTCTCCCCTAGTTGCAAGGCTATGTCTTTTAATTAATTAATTAATTCTTTAATTTAAAGATGTGGGGTACAGTTCAGGATTAGGTATACAAGTGGGGATCATACAGGTAAAGTTTGGGCCTCCCTTTGGTTCCCACTTTGCCTGATTTAAGATCAGGTACACTTATTTATGTTACGTCCTGCCACCCCAACTCCAGCGATATCCTGCTACTCCCAATCCTTTTCCTGTAGTCTTATGGTAAATGTTCAGGGTCTGCTTATGAGTAAGAACATGTGATAGGCAGTTTTTGTCTCTGTGATAGATGACTGAGTGTTATAGACTCTAAATCCATCCTTGTTGCTGTGAAGTCCATATGTTGTCCTTCTTTATGGCTACATAATATTCCATTGTGTGTGTATGTACCACATTTTTTTATCCAATCCAGTTTCGATGGGCAGCATGGTTGGTTCTGTGTTTTTGCTATTGTGAATAGTGCTGTAATAAACATGCATGAGAGGTATCTTTTTTGTAGAATGATTTGAGTTCCTCTGGGTATATTCCCAGTAGGGGATTTCTGGGTAATATGGAAGGTCAATTTCTAATTCTTTCAGAAATCGCCACACTGTTTTCCATAGAGGTTGAACTGGTTTGCATTCTTACCAGCAGTGTGGAGCGTTCTCTTTTCTCTGCATCCTTGCCAGTGTCTGTTGTTGCTTGTTTTATTAGTGATGGCCATTCTTATTGGGGCTAGGTAGTATCTCAATGTGGTTTTGATTTGCATTCATCTGATGGTTAGTGAGGCCGAGCACTTTTTCATGTTACTGTTGGTTGTCCAACACTTTGAGAAGTATCTATTCATGTCTTTTACTTTTTAATGGTGCTATCTGTTTTTTTCCTTTCGGCACGCTTGAGTTCCTTGTAGATCCTGGACATTAGGCCTTTGTCAGATATATAGTTGGCAAATAATTTTTTCCATTCTGTGGGCTGTCTCCCGTTTCTTGATGGGTGTTTTTTGTTTTGTTTTGTTTTTTTGCTTTGCAGAAGCTTTCCAGTTTGATGAGCTCCCACTTGTCTAGCTTATCTCTTATGAAGTGGACGTCTGGGGTTTTGATCAGGAATTGGTTGCCTACTCCACGTTCTGTAAGGACGTCTCCTGTTTTTTCTAAGATTTTTATAGTTTAAAGTTTTACATTTAGGTCTTTGATCCATTTGTAGTTTATTTTTGTGTATGGTGATAGTTAGGGGTCCTGTTTCAATCTTGTGCATGTATGTGGTCAGCCAGTTTTTCCAGCACCATGCAGATTAGGTTTTTGTGCACTCATCCATGCTGAGACTCTTACACTCTGACTGAATCCGGTGCCATCTTGCCCCCAATCCCTAGTTATTTTGTTTTTAAACCCACATCTCCCCTTGTTGACTTAGTATGAATAGAGGAAAATCAGTGTACTCATATTGTGGCATGTTAATGTGCTACAGATTGACTTGAGAGTAGATTTCTACAGGTTATTGGCAGTAGTGGGAAACTGCCTGGGGAAAGGGGAGCACACCTCATCAACAAGGCTACTTGCACAATGAATATTTGTATACCTAACCCTGAATTGTACCCCACAATTTTTAAAAAAAGGATTTCTATAGGCTGCGCTCCTGCCCTTGTCTTTGTGTTGTTCCCTGTGACTGGCTTGCCACCCTATACAGAAAGCAAACAGGTCCTAAATAGATCCTGCATATGTATTTATATTGCAAAATATAGGCCTCTAAATGAACTTTCTTTTGTAAAGATAGCACATAAATAATGATGGGCTTCACTGTTTGAATATGAGTTTCTCCCAATAAAATTTGGAGATCAATTTAAAAAAACAGAAATATTTCTTCTTTATGACACTATATCATTACACCAACTTTCGTTTGCCACAATTTGCACCTAAATTTAATGGAAATTAGAGCCAGGAAACTTCTGGAAGTTGGCAGAATCTGGTGATCTGAAGTAGAAATAGGGGCTGTGGTATGTGTGTGGAGTGAAGAGGTGGAGAATTTTTGGAAATGCTCAAATTTAAACAGGGTTGAATTTTTGTAGTAAATATACCTACTTAAAATGACTTACTATAAAGAACAATGCTACTTTAATTTTTAACTTAAAACTTCTAAGGTTTGAAAAACTATCATATAGCATATAGGATATAAATTTGTAAAGGTTTACTACTCAGTAGTCACTTCCAGTGATTTTTCTAGAACACAGTGTGAGCAGGTTGAGTAACATGAACTTTGGAGTCAGACAGATGAGGATTCAAATTGTAGATTGACTATCATGGACAATATGACATTTTGTAGTTAACTTAGGTTCTCTGAGTCTTGGTTTCTACCCCCAACCCAAAGAGAATTATACATGCTATACGTCTGACTAGGTGAATTGCTTGACAAACAACTCTACATTTTAGTTTCTTAAGATGATAACAGTTTATTTTTAATTTACTCAAGGATCTACATGAGTGTCCCTGGTTGGGAAGTTCTCCTGAGTGTTTCTTCTCTATGTGGCAACTCAGTAATTCAGGTTCTTTCCACTGTTGGCTCCATCCACCCATACATCCTTAAAGCCCTCTCTATTTAGCTGGCAGATGGGAAAAAATATGGAGGATGGGACCTGAATTAATCAAAGTATCCAGAAAAACAGAACCAATGGGACATGTGTGTGTGTGTGTATGTGTGTGTATGTATGTATGTATGTATGTATGTATGCATATATCTGCAATATAATATATATAATACACAATATATATTAATATATATTAGAGAGAGAGAGAGGGAGAGAGAGATTATATATATATATATGGGATTATGAGAATTGGCTCACGTGGTTACGGAGGCCCAGAACTCCTATGATATGGTCTTGGCAAACAAGAGAACCAGGCAAGTCAGTGGTATAAATCAGTCCAAGTCTGAAAGCGTGAGAACCAGGAGGGTTGGCATAACTCCCAGAGCAAGGCTGAAAGCCTGAGAACTGCAGGGGCATCTGATATAGGTCTTGGAGTCCAAAGGCCTGAGAACCAGGACAGGAAAAAATAGATGTCCTAACTCAAAAAAAGAGAGAGAATTCATCTTTTCTTCACCTTTTTGTTCTATTTGGGACCTCAAAAGATTGAATGATGCCTGCCCACATTGGTAAAAGCAGATCTTCTTTACTCAATTAACTGATTCAAATGTTAATCTGTTCTAGAAACATCCTCACAGAGATGCCCAGAAATCCGTTTGGCCAGTTACCTGGGCACCCTTTAGCCCAGTCAAGTTGACCCATAAATTTAGCCATCACAATACTTTAAAGAATTTTTAGGTCAAGACTGGAAGAGGTAAATACTACTTCTATCCATAGTCCATTGGATGGAACTCAGTTACAAGATAAATCCTAATTTTGAAGCCTGAGAAATATAGTCTAATTGCCCAGCAAGACAATCACTGAGACTTGGGTGAGGCAAGCCAGGTGCTGAGAATGCAAAATGTAAGCAGCCAGTCACTCTCAAGGTCTTGCTGGTATAGCGTCATGCAAGTACAGGATTGGGACGTGCAGGAACCTGAGAGTCTTAGCATATTTTGTAGACCTAGGTGCCATGTTTGTCTCACCCTAGTCTCAAATCAAAGTAAAAAGTCTGGGGAGGTAACAGCTTGTCACTGTCACATAGATCTACCCAGCAGGACTGTGAAAATAAATGGAATCTTCAATGTCTGGTGCTTACCTATTTCATTATCACACATAAAAACAAAAGTTATTTCCTTTTCTCTTTCTCTCCAATAAAGTTGTAATAATTACATTTCTATATTTTAAAATCCTTATCAAATATCTCTTAATTTGAAGGGAATTCATTTTATTATTCTTTATTGTTTTAAAATAGGGATTAAACAATAAACAATTTTAAAGGTCTTGGCAGCTTTTATTCTAGCCACTAAGATATTTAGCAGCAGAATATAAACTATCCAAAATAATATATACACTCCCAGAGACTTTCTGCAACTTCATTTCTGTGAAAATAAGTTTTGGTCTGTACATCTTGATTTCTTAATGGCTGTTGGACGCACAATGTTTTTCTCAACCACTGCTCCCTTAAAATTCAGTGAGGCATTGTGAGGGCGTGCTTTCCCATAATGAGCACATTATAGTAATCATTACAGAAGAGAAAAGACAAGAATGACTGTGGTGTAATCTTCAAAATGTTTACATGGCTCTTATGTTGGTCATTTTAAGAAAACTGCCAACAGGCTCATGAAGCAGTAAACATGCATTCTGTATTTAGAGAAGTAGTTTAACTTTCTGGATAGCCAATTCCAACTTCAGTTTATCTTGCTTTATGTACAAAAGAGCTGTTTGGATGTTGACAGCTTATGAGCAAACCATTCTACAAAATGTGGCCATTGATCTGATTTTGAAAGAAGAGACAATGTTCTGTAGAAAGGCTGCAGCAAAAACTAGTTGCTGTTATGAGTTGATGAAGTTTTTATTGTTAATTAAGTCTAGAAGAATCTTTTCATCTATGAAGACTGCTATACAGAAATCCAAAGTGATGTTGCTTTTTGCTTTTGCCTTTCCTTGTCGGGAAACTTATGTACTCACCATGTATTCATTTGTTTGTTCATTTGACAGACAGTTATTTATTGAGGGCTTCCTAGCAATGTATCGGGTGTCAGTAGACACAAAGACATATTGGATTGGAACGTATTCTGTCCGCAAGAAGCTAAGTAGGGACATGATTATGGATGTATATGAATACACGTATACAATATGATGTAGAGTGGGGAAGTGTCATAAGAGAGGGCAAGACAGAGTCTCACCCAGATAAGGGAACTAACTAACTAGCAGGCTTCTTGCAGAGGTCGCATTTGAGCTATTGCCTTTATTTCAACAGCTTTAGGGAGGCCAAATAGTTTCTGGTTACATTTATATTGTGGCAAAGAAATCTGGACTGTAAGTGTACTCACCATCCTGTGCACATTGTACCCAACAGATGACTTTTCGTTCTTTCCCCCTTCACCCTTCCCTATCTGAGTCTCCAGTGTCCATTATACCATTCTCTATGTCTTTGCAGATCCTTATTTAGTCCCCATTTATAAGTGAGGACATGCAGTGTTAGGTTTTTTGTTTCTGAGTTAATTTGCTTAGGATGATGTGTCTCCAAATCCATCCATGTTGCTGCAAAAAACATTCTTTCATTCTTTTTGACAGCCGCATCATATTCCATAGTGCATATATACCACATTTTCATTATCCACTGATGGCTTGATGGGCAACAGTTGATTCCAGATTTTTGTGATTGTAAATTGTACTGTGATGAACACGTGGATGCAAGCGTCTTTTTTTAAAATAGCAACCTCCATTCCTTTATCTAGATACCTAGTAGTGGGATTGCTGGACCAAATGATAGATATACTTTTAGTTCTTTGAGAAAATCAGCATTTGAACAAAGAGATATGATGGTGAAGTGAATGGTGGTGATATCACGATGGGTACAGACACAGAACAAAAAACTATCAGCCAAATCCTCACATTGGGCATTTTCTTCATAAGCACATTTGGATAAACTATTAATCATAATTTAATGTAGTTTTAATAAAGACCTCTGAAATATTGTCAGAATGCCACACATGGAGCACTGTTGGTTTTCTTCTTTATTCTAAAATCAGAAACTCTGTGAACCACCTGCTTTGAGACCAAGTGCTTAGCGAGCACTTGTGTTTTTCTGGACCCTGGAATATCTATCATACTTTGTTTGGAGAAAATATTGGACATCCTATGATTTCAAACTTAAATATTTCAGCATATGCCATGGAAAGATAAAGACTTGTTTAAAAAAATATAACTGCAAAATCATTATCACACCTCAAGCAGCAGGGACTATTAGTATTCCATTATGGTAAGAAATAGAAAGTTAAAGAAAGTTAATTCATAACAAGGAATTTTGACATGGTCTTTATTTTTACTTGTATAGCAAAAGAAAGAGAAGGAAGGTAGAAGGTGGGGAGAAAAGGGAATAAGAGACAGAGATAAAAAGGAAGGATAAGATAAAAATATAAGCAGTAAAGTCTAATCACCTAAGATACTTGTACATGCTTATCTCAGCAGGACTGACGACAACGATCCTGCAGTGAAATAATGAATTGCCTGAGTTATCCTGGAAACTTAATAGATGATGGAAGAGATGCTCAGAGGGTATAGAAGAGCCTCTATAGAGATTTGTTTAAAAACTTTTTTGTAAATGTTAGAAATTTTAGATCATTTCATGTTAACTTCAGTATATGTAAAAATAATGAAGCGTATCATCAGGAAATCAATTTGTAAACACTAAGATCGCCAGGTAATAACTAACATGGTTTAGAAAAGCAAATTATCAAAGACCAATCTAATAGCCTTTGCTGACAGAGCAGAGGACATTGTAGATAGCAGAAAAGCAATAAATGCAATACATCTCAACCTCAGGATGGCCTTTGATTTTGTCCCATATGACACACTCATCAGCCAGCAGAGAAAATATAGCTTAAACCAGTATTTCTCACACTATGCATTGTGACCCTCAAGGTTATCATGAAAAGGTACCAAAGAGGTCACAGAATTTACAACTGTGTTTCTTTTTCATCCTTAAGCCAGAGGAAGTCCCAGTATGGAGAGAATATACCAGCAGGGTGCGTGTAATTGGAGGATGTGTGAAGGGGGAGCAGGGAAATTTCCTAAGATGACACTACTCCTTCTCACATTCTCAGATAACCAAGCCCTTCTTCCGACCTTTCTTGGGCTAGTATAATAGCATCCATTCCTGCAACTGGCCGAAGAAAGAGGAAGTTTGAGTTAAGCCAGACCTCCAAGTGTGAGCTTCTCTCTTGCTTTCATCACTGTTTCTTGGTTACCTACCATATCAATATGATAAAAATAATATAACCAAACTCAGATTAATAATAACCAAAGTTTGTGAAGCATTTATAATATTCAAGTACTTTATAAGTATTGAAGTATTTAAACCCTGTAAGTATATTTTAATTTAACAAATAGCAGGCACTACTGATAACTCATGTTATCCTCATAACAGCCCAATAAGGTAGGTTTATTATTACCTAAGATGAGAAAATTGAGACACGGAGAAGAGAAACAACTTGCTCATGATTAATAATTGGCAGAGAATAATTGGTAAGATTTCAGATTAGGCAGTTTGAATCCAGAGCCTAGGCCTTTAATCCCTGGGCTATGTGCTTCTCCAAATGTGATACAGTGAACACAGTACTCGGCATGTTATATACTCAACAAGTAAGCTATTATTACTAGTCTTAAGCAATTCACACCTCAAGCAGCAGGGACTATTAGTATTATAGTATTATTATTATAGTATTATTAATGGTGAGGAAGCTGATGGAAGGTGAGTTTCAGCACTCGTGAAAAGAAAATAAGGATGTTTTCAGAAGTAATGAGGCAGAATGTGAAGGAGTGGATTCCTGATAAACTCAGCTGTCGCAGTAAACTGATGCGTTCATGTGTAGGGGAATCAGGAGAGAGAGAAGCAAATTGTTAGGCAGTGATCTTGAGAAGTTTGATAGAGCCATAAAAGCAAATGGGAATGAGAGAACTGTCCAAAGACAAAAGTTTTGCTGAGGGCAACATGTGGTTTGTATAAACTAAAGTGATCATACATTTGTGATAGTATAAATGGAAATCTTTGTGGAGTTTTCATAAGAAGAGGTTTCTCTCTCTTCTTGAACAAACATTTTCAGGAAGAATAGATGAATTTGGGGTTTCCTTGAAAAGGAAGTTAATTTTGTATTTCAATTGAAATTTAACTTTAAAATATTTTTTAAAAAATAAAAAGAAAGCTTCTCCCTTTGAATGTATTTCAGTAGAAAGCCCAATGTTATTATTATCTTAAAGGAACCAAAACATATTTTAAGCTATCTATACAAATTTCTCATATTCTTCAGTGATAAATTAAACCTACACGTTTTTTTCTCTTAAATTTGTCATGTCTTCATCTTTCCTTCTATTCATGCTTGGATACTCTGTGCTGTAAGTTTACAAAGAACTGTGGAATAAGAATAAAAACAAGAGCATTCGAGGATAAATTATTGTTTCTTCCATATGTAGTGGTCTGTTCATCACAGCATTGCTGCTCTGCTTTGTATGTGACAGATTGGCAAATGAAATGTTTATTCTGCCCTTTTTCATTTTCCCTGTTCATTTGTTATTCTAAAAATAGAACAGTTAGCTTTTCTCCAGTGCAAGAGGTCATTCCTTGTTTTTTAATGTTCCAACTATTTTCTTAAGTGAGCAAATAAAATATGGGGAAATATAATGTTTCAAAAAAATCTACAAAAATATTTTTGGGGGATGGCTAGGAGAATGTCAACGCAAAAGAGATTATATATAAATGTACTTAGTGTTATATCGGTAAATAGTAATAAATACTGATTAATATATGTCTGAAATGCATCTCTAATATTGAAAATTATCTGAAGAGGAGATATAGAAGGTACTTAATAACAATAAACAAGTGTATAACCCTCATATACCTGAGGTTTCATGAGAAGCTGTGTATGGGCTCTCATAAAAAAGAGTACATCAGCTAAAAAAATTACAAGTGATGTGGTTTGTTCTGACATATTTCAAAGACTGTTAACTGAAGAAAATGAATTTGTAATGTTTAGCAAAAGATTTCTTAAAGCCACCTCTACTCTGTTGTTTTCTATTCTCAGTATTTTATACTAAATGAATGGTGATTGCTCCCCCCGCAAAAAAACTTTTCTCAGTAATCACTGAAAAATAACTCCCTGTTCCTCCCTCACTACAGCTGCTGTTACCTATTCCTCTAGTTTCTGTCTCTATGAATTTGACCACTCTGTGTACCTCATATAAGTGATATCATACATGTCTTTTTGTGATTGGTCTATTTCAATTTATGTAATGTCTTCAAGTTTCATACATATTTGTAGCACATGTCAGAATTTCTATGTATTTATTTAGTTAAGAGATGGGATCTTGCTATGTTGCCCAGGTTGGAGTGCAGTGGCTATTTACAGGCACAATCATAGAGTACTACAGCTTTGAACTCTGGCCTCAGTTGGTCCTCCCATCATGCACCACTACAATGTGCAGGATTGTCTCCCTTTTTATGACTATTATTGCTATATATATATATATAGTTTTTAATTTACCTAAGTCTTTGATCACTTTGAGTTAATCTTGTACACGATGTAAGGTAAAGGTCCAACTTTATTCTTTTACATCTGGATATCTAGGTTTCCCAGCACCATTTTTTGAAAAGAATGTTCTTTTCCCATTTAATAGTTTATCTTCCTTGTTGAAAACTATTTAACCACGTGTGAACTTTCTGGTATCTCTATTCTATTTCTTTCTGGTATCTCTATTCTATTTCGTTAGTCTATATGTCTGCTGTTATGCCTTCATCATGCTGTTTGATTACTGTAGTTTTGTCATAAGTTTTGAAATCAGAAATTATAAAAATGACAACTTTGCTTTATTTTTTCTTCCCAAGATTGTTTAGGCTATTGAGAACCCCTTTAGTTTCCATACAGATTTTCAGATGAAATTTTTTTATTTCTGAAAAAAATGGCATTAAGATTTTTATAGGGATTGCATTGACTCTTTAGATAGCTTTAGATAGTATTGATATCCTAACAATATTGTGTTCCAAGCTATGAACATGAGATATCTTCTTATTTATGGGTGTGTTCTTTAATTCTTTCAGTATAAAAGTGTTTCATTTTCTTGGTTAAGTTTATACTGAAGTATTTCATTTTTTGATGCCATTGTAAATTGAGTTGTTCTCTTGATACCCTTTCTGGATTGTTCATTGTTAATATGTAGAAATGTAACTGATTTTTGTGTGTTGATTTTGTATTCTGCAACTTTGCCAAATTTGTTCATTAGTTCTAATGATTTTTGTGGTGTCTTTAGTGCTTTCTACATGTAAGATTCTGTCATCTTGCTAACAGAAATTTTTTTCTGAAGTTAACATTAATACTAAGTTAGTATTAATATTCTGAAGTTAATATTAATACTAAGCTCCAATTTGTATGGCTTTATTATTTTCTTGCCTAATTGTTCTGGCTAGGATTCCCAGTATAGTACTAGGCATTATAGAAGCCATGACAGTCCTGCTCATTGTCTTGTTCCTGATCTTGGAGAAAATGCTTTCAGTTTTTCAATATTGAATACAATGTTGGCTGTGAGTTTTTATATATAAGGCTTTTATTATGTCTGGGTAGTTCTCTTCTATTCCTAATTTGTTGAGTGTTTTTTAATCATTAAAGGGGATTTGTCAAATAATTTACTGTATCAACTGAGATAATTTTTTTCTTTATTCTATTGATGTGGCATTTTGAGTTGATTAATTTTTGTTGTTGAACCATCTTTGCATTCCAGGAATAAACGCCACTTGGTCATGGTGTACAATACTATTAATCTGTTGTTGAATTTGATTTTCTAGTACTTTGCTGTGGATGATGCATCAATATTCATAAGGCATGTTGAGTTGTTATTTTCTTTTATTGTAGTTTCTTCTTCTTGCTTTGGTATATGGGTTATTCTTCTAACATTTTTTTCTTCTAACTTTAAATTTTAAAAAAAAACCTCATTAAAGTTGTCTTTTGCCTTTTATCTTTTTTGCTTTACATTACCTGGTAGAATCTCATCCTCTGAGGAAACGAGTTAGGGCTGAGGATGAGGGACTGAAACAGACTTTTCTTTGGCAGGCAAGGGGAGGTTGCAGATCGCAAACACCTATGGTTTAATACCTATTTTTATCCTTGCCACACACAGATTAATAAACTGAACTGCTTTCCATAATTGAAATAAACCCTCCAGGAAAAGCTTTCAATAAAAAGCAATGTTGGTTGAAATATGCGTGAGAATACAGGTCAGTGTTGGTCAAAATATTTTTCTTTATTGTGGACTCACAAAGTTGTTATGTTTACTATTATTTTATTTAAGTGTATTCAAACATTAAGCTATTTATATCTAAATTCTATCTACTTACAATTCTTATACATAATCAAATTAAATTTAGGAATTAAATACAAATTTTACCAAATGATACAATTCAAACTAACAATTTTATGTGATAAATGATGTTGTCCAAAAACAAAATGTTAGCTCACATGATGCCAATTGCTACCACAAAATATTTTCAGTTTATTATGTTCGTGCTACTGTTTATTTTGTGATTCTCAGTTTTCATTATATAAATTACTACAAAAATATTTATTTGCATGATATTCTGTCTATGATGTTATTTGGACTTCATTTGACAGCATCATTTACATATTTATTCTGCCTTTGTTATTTTTTCATTAGCTTGGGATCATTAAATCAGTGCTATTTGGCATTGATACCACAGTAAACACAAACTAAAATATGGACACCAAAGCAGCTTGGCAGTAATCTAGTTATAAGGTGTTCATCCAAATAATCCAAAGCATACTTCTGTTAATTCTTAAATTAGTATCAGAATGAAAAACTCAAATTTAAACTTTCTAATGGTATACAAACAGACCTATCCCCAAATCATTGTGTTGGTTAAAAATAAATAAATATATATATATGTTAGAGTAGGATGAAAAAGAAAATTGTGGAGAGCAAGAGAACCTAAGGGCAGATGAGAACAGGAAGCTGCTGCTTCAATGATTCATGCATGTGCTTCTACTCTCCAAGGCAAGCAGGATGCTGGACTGGAAACTGGGGGTGACAGTGTCAGAGGGGTGTAGAGGCACGGGGTTAGGCAATAGAGTGACAAGCAGTATTCAAGGACAAAAGAAGGATAAAGAACCAAACTGATACAAGAGAGCAAATTGCTATTTGGGCCTGGTAGAGAACCAAGAAGGGAGAAAAATGGCAAAGAAGTCTCAGGAAAACAGATGGGAGAGAGGCAGAGGCCTGAGGTCCAGCCACAGGTGCTGACAATCATTGTTACAGAATAAATTACCTCAGGTGGATTGTAAGAGTGGAGAAAGGATGGAAAATGAGAACTAAGGCTTCTGGAGACAAACAGCTAGCTTCAAAAGTTTGCTAGAACCTAATCTTTACTGGATCTGATATACAAAGGGAAAGTATGCGAGGCAACCAGGCCACTACAGGACAGGAATTAAAGTGACTGCTGGAAAAAAGACAGAGCATTTTTTCTAGCTTTGCCCCTCATTGCAGAGTTGTGAGAACTCTAACCCTCCACCCACTCAAAACCCAATTAATCATCCATTGCTTTATTTAGTAAATTATCAAATACATTTTATCTTCCCAGGGAACTACTAGGCACTGTAAATATGAAGGTGAAAAATACAGGGACACTGACTTCTTGCCTTCTACAGTCAAAGCAGAGATGTTGATAGATGAGCAAATACACAATGGCTATACACAATGGCAGGTAACAACACATAGGAGGACTTTCAACTTCAGATTTGGCAGATTAGGGAAAACTTTCTGAGGAAGTGATGGCTTGGAGGAAATGTAAGTTAGTAGGCTGCAGGGGTGGGTTGTAGGGAAGGGACATTGCATCAGGTAGAGGAAATACAGTAAGCTAAGACCTAGCTGGTAACAAAAGAGAGAATTGAGCCTTAGGAAAGCTGAGTCTTTCTGACTAGCTTTTGTACTGGAGCTATGAAAGGGTGATAAGTGTCAGTGGCAAAAGATTATACTAGCAAGTTAAAGGGAACCCTAAGGAGCTATTTTACAGCCACTGAAGTATTTTGAGCAGGGGACTAAAGTGATTAATTTGAAAAATCTTTAGAAAGCACATTATGAACGTGATCAAGTATGACCTTCTCAATATCCACACAGAATTTGCCATTTCATATTCCTGCTCTGGCTCTTGACTAATGCTTTTAGACGCTCTTGGTTTTTACCAGGGGTTTTACATGTAATTGCCTACATGGTCTGGCAGGTAAGTAAATGCATAAAGTTGGCTGAAATAAGACAGTATGGAGTGGTGGTGACTCCAGTGAAGGAAGGTATCGATGCCCATCTAGAGCAGCCATAGTGCCAACTGAATATTAGTGTGCAGCTACATTGGCCAGACGTTTTGAGGAATATATATACATTCCTTATTTGTGAATGCTATATATATATATATATACATACATATATCTGTCAGCCAGGATTTGCTCTCAAGTTTTTAACCTCTGTTACAGTTAGTAAATGCTCATTTGTTGCCAAAAACAACAGCAATATTATCATTTGTTCCAAGGAGATAGTATTTGGTCAGATTTTTCTTATTTCTGTGTTCTTCAAAAATCCTTGACCTAATCAGCATGATTTAATTCATTGTTCACATGCGCAGTGAAATTCATGGTGAAACTCAAAAAGAATAGTTATTTCAATATTTTGAAAAGAAATCTAAGTATTATGCTGCAAATGAAGAGTGTGAGATAAGGCAATAAAAGTTAGCTTTATTATCTAGGTAAATACTTTTTTATACTTCCTAATATAATAATAATAACAAAAACTATGCTTGTTCATGGAGAAACTAAAATGTGAGAGAAGAATGATAAGAAAAATGATAAAAGAATAGGAGGTTGATGGTAAAACTAAAAAATAATTACTCCTTTCAATCATCTAATATATATAATTATATACTTTAGATGACTTATCAATTGCTTGAAATCTAAATGTTCTTTGTAATGTCTTCATAAGTCAGCATTAAAATTTCAATTTGCTATAGTTTAGAACATTAACACTTCTAATTTCTCTTGTGCTTTATAATTTTAAAAACTTTGTTGTTCAGCAGGATATGGTCAAAGTGAATGGAACTGAAGGCAGATGTCCAGTCCTTACATTATCTCCAGTAAACAAAACATCTTTTACTTAATATGAATGATACGCTTAGAATTTGAGGCCTCGCAGTCCTGTCCAATAATAAATTGTATAATCTTGTTCAAGACTCTTAAGCATCTGGGTCTCTTAGTTTCATATCTGTAGAAAAAAATGTTTGGATTAGGTTAAAAAGTGTTTTAAACTTGGAAATAAGGCAAAAAGTTGGGCAGTATATTTTTTTCACTGTTATATCGGGTCAATGTTTAAGAAGCTTTGACTATTATCTATTTGATTAGACTCCAGTTTAGACTGGAGATGGATAACTTTTTTTTTTTTTTAAGAAAGCAGAATTTATTGAGAGGACAGAAAAGCTCCCACAGTGGGAGGGGGCCCGAAGGGGTTGCCCCAAGAATATTTTTAAAAGCTAATGTATAAAAATCTATTTGTGGAAATTAGGAAATCTATTTGAGTCTATTTTGATGCATTTACTTTTTAGTGATCCAATTCTTACATTTTATCCTAAATTAAACTCTAAAATATTTTCAGTTATGTATTAAATTTGACTTATTTTACAGACTTCAACAATATTTTTCTTCCTAAGAAACATATCAAATTATTCTGAAAGAAAAAAACAAAAAAACACATCAATAAAATTTAAGAAAAACCGCCAAGGGCATTTGTTTTTTATAAACAATATACACAGCTGTAGCAATGTTGGCAAGAACACGTGCCAAAGAGCTACATATTTGCAACTACAAACTGTTCTGTTCACCCTTTATCCACTAACAGCTGGTAAAATGGTATTTAAGAACAGTTTTATTTAATCTAATGAGAAACTATGCTGCAATGCATGATACTGCCTGCAGAAAATAATTGGACAGACATTGATTTTTTATGTTGCTATAATAGTTACATTTTCAATAAATAGGAATTTATATGCATACTTATTTGGCAACATTCCTCTCTACAGAAAAAAGCTAGTGTTTGCTTCTTCACATACACACAGGCACATGTTCATGCATGCATACACGTTTACATGTACAACACACATAAATTAATACCCAGTATATACAACACATAACACAAGTATAGTGTTATTGCTGCCAGAATAAAAGATTATATGGAATGCAGTTTTAGATTTTATGGTTACTTTTGAAATCAGAACTATCCAGAGAGAAGGCACATACCTCAGTCTCTTTGGAAGGACTGAAAAGAAGGACCTTCGGAAATCCCTCCACATTCCACCCTGGAAACCTGAGTAGATCCTTCTGAAAGAGGAAGTACAGTGTGTGGTTGCTCATACATAGACACGATCATGCTCTTCTGTTTATTTTTATTTTTATTTTTTACATCTTCTTGATTCCAAAGTCTGTAAGCACTGAATAAGAAAAGCTTCCCTGATCGTATTTATGTCATAACTTGCTACAGAAAGTACTCGAAACCACAAATGACCACATCTTCCCCAAATGTGAATCAGGATTTCTTAATGCACAAGGTTCAGATAGTTTGCATAAACACCAAAATCTTTGGATAGTATCCAGGATACTCCTTTTCTTGAAAAAAAAACAAAACAAAAACAATATTCATTTGCAAACTATTTTTTATTGTTCTCTAGTTGCTTTGTGTATTTTAACCCATATTTCATGTTAAATTGCAACCTTTTAGATGATAGAGTATAATACTGGAGTAAGGCTGAGTTCATAATAGGTACTCTGGAAATACCTAGCTATAAAAATGTTATGGTAAAGATTTTATTTTCTTAGACTGAATGAGAATTTCTAACAAAGAGTCACCTTTGCTGAGAACTATTTAAATCTTCTAGGCAACAGGCAGAATCTTGCAGACTTTTATTTTCATGGGTGATACTCAGGCTTAAGAGAATTTAGGGGAACTGCCATGCATGAGACCCAGAGACCAATACATTTTCTCATGCTACACAGAGGAAGAACATTTTCTAAAAGTATCACAGAAGTCTGGATGACAGAAAGTACATATTTGAGCCAGGTCTTGAAACATAAATGAAGTTATATAGGTTAAAAGAAAAAGTAAGAAATTCTAAGTGAAGTCAGGGGGTATATGGTGTTTGTTAGGAATAGTAAAATTATCAATTGTCCTAGAGTAGACAGCATACACGAGGAGGAAACGAACATGTGCTTGGGGGAGACAGATGGCAAAGATGTTAAAATCCAGACCCACAGGTTTTCATATTTTCATAAATATGATGAGTAAGTAGGAAGCAGTAAAGTTTTTTAAGTGGAATAGTATGAAGAAATGGGTAAAAGTGGGAGATTAACTTAGTAATAATCTGAAGGACGCTTTGGGGAAGGATGTAGAGATAGAATGGTCAAGGTGATCATTTCAATGTTTACTGCAGAAATCCAAACTGCAACTAATAAGGATTTAGACTTTTGCTAATAGAGAAAATATAAGCAAGAAGGATAGATTTCTGCTCCCAGGCCTGGGATTAAATGGGACTAGAGAGTCTCTCACCATAAAAAAGCTAAAGAAAAAAAAACCCCAAATACAAAAACAAAAGCGAAAAATCAAACAGCAAGAACAGAAATACTCAATAAAATTTTTTTTAAAACTCATTTTAGTTACAGTAGACAACAGATAGTACAAGTGCAAGACTAAAATATCTAAGGAAAAAAATTAAAGATAATTCTAGAACCTGCAATCTAGGATAGTGTTTTTCCAACTAAGTTGAGGAGACAGAGACAGAAGTTTGAAAAGGCCCAAACTGCCAGAATTTGCAATGTAAAAGAACAGGGAAGACTCAGAGAAAGAGATTCCAGCTCAGTAACTTCCAGAGCTCTCACAGAGCTGGCAAATGTTTGAATTCCGGCCAGCAGAGTGCAGAGCTCTTGTGAAACAACCAAGGCAGTCAGCAGAGACACAAAAGGATAATATTCTAGCAGTAGCAATAAACTAGCCCATAATAAAGACTATATCAACCTAATACATCTTAAAAATCATCTTCAAAAGACTGAAGCTAATCTTAACATAACTGGTGTACAAAACATGATACTTTTGAAAAGAAGACAACATAAAACAACCAACAACATAAGATTCACAATGTCCAGTGTCCAATCAAAAAAGCTCAAAAATTAATAAGTAGAGTCATTATGAAAAACACTATGGAATTTCTTCAAAAAATTACAAATAGAAGAACCATATGATCCAGCAATCCCACTCCTGGGTATATATCCAAAGAAAATGATGTCCATATGTTGAAGAGATCTCTGCACTCCCGTGTTCACTGCAACACTATTCACAACAGCCAAGGTAGGGAATCAAGCTAGGTGTCCATCAGTGGATAAAGAGATAAAGAAAATGTGGTCTATATATACAATGGAATAATAAGCAGTCCTTAAAAAAAGGAAATTCTGTCATTTGTGATGACATGGATTGATTAGCCTGGAGGATATTCTGTTAGGAGAAATAAGCAGGCACAGAAAGACAAACACCACATGATCTCACTCATAGTGCGATCTGAAAAAGTTGATCTTAAAGAAGTAGAGAGTAGAGCGGTGGCTACCAGGGGCTGGGGTGGTTAGAGAGATGTTGGTAAAAGGATACAAAATTTTAGCTAGACAGGTGGAGTCACTTCTTTTTTTCTTTTTTTTTTTTTTGAGTTGGAGTCTCACTCTGTCACCCAGACTAGAGTGCAGTGGCTGCTCCCGGCCACTGTAGCTTCGACCTGCTGGGCTCCGGCGATCCTTCCTCCTCAGCCTTCCAAGTAGCTGGAACTACAGGCGCGTGCTACCACGCCTGGCTAATTTTTTGATTTATTGTAGAGATGAGGTCTCACCAAGTTGCCCAGGCGTGTCTTGAACCCACGGGCTCAGACAATTCACTCACCTCGGCCTCACAAAGCGCGGGATTACAGGCTGAACCACCGAGCCCGGCTGTTTTGGCAAATTGCTAGAAGGTGACAGTTCCAACCAAAAGAAAACATGTGACTATTTAAATTTAAATTAATCAGGATTAAACATATTTTAGAATTCAGTTTCCCAGTTGTACAAGCCACATTTCAAGTGTTCAGTAGCCTTGTGTGGCTACAGTATTGTCCTGTGCAAATATGGAAGATTTCTTTTTTTTTTTTTTTTGAGTTGGAGTCCTACTCGATCGCCCAGACTGGAGTGCAGTGGCCGCTCCCGGCCATCGCAGCCTCGACCTGCTGGGCTCCGGCGATCCTTCTGCCTCAGCCTTCCGAGTAGCTGGAACTACAGGCGCGTGCTCCCACACCCGGCTAATTTTTGATTTATTGTAGAGATGAGGTCTCGCCAAGTTGCCCAGGCGGATCTTGAACCCGTGGGCTCAGGCAATCCACTCACCTCAGCCTCCCAAGGCGCAGGATTACAGACTGAGCCACCAAGCCCGGCGATA